>OU342744.1:340985476-341118064 GCA_910589775.1 Avena eriantha
TTCCACAAACCACATATGGATCAATCGGTGTCATTGGATGTGTGTTCTTTTCACAAACCACACATGGATCCATTATAGTCATTGCATGTGTGTTCTTATACTAAAACTAGCACTAGAGTCATTGCATGTGTGTTTCTTTCCACAAACCACTTATGGATCCACTAGTGTTCATTGCATGTGTGTTCTTTTCACAAACAACATATGGATCCACCAGTGGTCTCTGCATGTGTGTTATTTCCACAAACCACATATGGATCAACCAGTGGTCATTGCATGTGTGTTCTTTCTACAAACCACTTATGGATCCACCAGTGTTCATGGTATGTGTGTTCTTTCCACAAACCACCTAAGGATCAACCAGTGGTCATTGCATGTGTGTTCTTTTCCACAAACCACATCTGGATCCACCGATGTCATTGCACATGTGTTCTTTTCACAAACAACATGTGGACCCAATAGAGTCATCGAATGTGTGTTCTTATACTAAAACCAGCACTAGACTCATTGTATCTGTGTTCTTTTCCAGAAACCACTTATGGATCCATTACAGTCATTGCATGTGTGTTATTTCCACAAACCACACATGGATGAACCACTAGAGTCATTGCATGTGTGTTCTTTCCACAAACCACACATGGATCAACCAGTGTCATTGCATGTGTGTTCTTTCCACAAACCACTTATTGATCCACCAGTGTTCATTGCATGTGTGTTCTTTTCTCAAACAACATATGGATCCACCACTGTCATAGCATGTGCGTTCTTTCTACAAATCACATATGGATCAACTAGTGGTCATTGCATGTGTGTTCGTTTCCACAAACCACTTATGGATTAGCCAGTCGTCATCGCACGTGTGTTCTTTCCACAAACCACTTATGGATCAACCAGTGTTTATTGCATGTGTGTTCTTTTCCACAAACCACCTATGGATCAATTGGTGTCATTGCATGTGTGTTCTTTTCACAAACCACACATGGATCCATTAGAGACATTGCATGTGTGTTCTTATATGAAAACTAGCACTATAGTCATTGCATGTGTGTTATTTCCACAAACCACTTATGGATCCATCGGTGTTCATTACAGGTGTGTTCTTTTCACAAACAACATATGGGTCCACAAGTGGTCACTGCATGTGTGTTCTTTCCACAAACCACATATGGATCAACCAGTGGTCATTGCGTGTGTGTTCTTTCCACAAACCACTTATGGATCCACCAGTGTTCGTGGTATGTGTGTTCTTTCCACAAACCACTTATGGATCCACCAGTGTTCATTGCATGTGTGTTCTTTTCCAAATACCACATATGGATCAACAAGTAGTCATTGCATGTGTGTTCTTTCCACAAACCACATGTGGCATACACCAGAGTTCATTGCATGCGTGTTCTTATACTAAAACCAGCACTACACTCATTGCATGTGTGTTCTTTTCCACATACCACGTATGGATCCATTAGAGTCATTGCATGTGTGTTATTTCAACAAACCACACATGGATCAACCACTAGAGTCATTGCATGTGTGTTATTTCCACATACCACACATGGATCAACCACTAGAGTCATTGCATGTGTGTTCTTTCCACAAACCACACATGGATCAACCAGTGTTATTGCATGTGTGTTCTTTCCACAAACCACTAATGGATCCACCAGTGTTTATTGCATGTGTGTTCTTTTCACAAACAACATATGGATCCACCACTGTCATAGCATGTATGTTCTTTCCACAAATCACATATGTATCAACCAGTGGTCATTGCATGTGTGTTCTTTTCCACAAACCACTTATGGATTAGCCAGTGGTCATCGCACGTGTGTTGTTTCCACAAACCACTTATGGATCAACCAGTGTTTATTGCATGTGTGTTCTTTTCCACAAACCACCTATGGATCAATTGTGCATGTGTGTTCTTTTCACAAACCACACATGGATCCATTAGAGACATTGCATGTGTGTTCTTATATTAAAACTAGCACTATAGTCATTGCATGTGTGTTCTTTCCACAAACCACTTATGGATCCATCGGTGTTCATTACAGGTGTGTTCTTTTCACAAACAACATATGGGTCCACAAGTGGTCACTGCATGTGTGTTCTTTCCACAAACCACATATGGATCAACCAGTGGGCATTGCATGTGTGTTCTTTCCACAAACCACTTATGGATCCACCAGTGTTCGTGGTATGTGTGTTCTTTCCACAAACCACTTATGGATCCACCAGTGTTCATTGCATGTGTGTTCTTTTCCAAAAACCACATATGGATCAACAAGTAGTCATTGCATGTGTGTTCTTTCCACAAACCACATGTGGCATAAACCAGAGTTCATTGCATGCATGTTCTTATACTAAAACCAGCACTAGACTCATTGCAGGTGTGTTCTTTTCCACATACCACGTATGGATCCATTAGAGTCATTGCATGTGTGTTATTTCCACAAACCACACATGGATCAACCACTAGAGTCATTGCATGTGTGTTCTTTCCACATACCACACATGGATCAACCACTAGAGTCATTGCATGAGTGTTCTTTCCACAAACCACACATGGATCAACCAGTGTTATTGCATGTGTGTTCTTTCCACAAACCACTTATGGATCCACCAGTGTTTATTGCATGTGTGTTCTTTTCACAAACAACATATGGATCCACCACTGTCATAGCATGTATGTTCTTTCCACAAATCACATATGTATCAACAAGTGGTCATTGCATGTGTGTTCTTTTCCACAAACCACTTATGGATCAGCCAGTGGTCATGGCATGTGTGTTCTTTCCACAAACCACTTATGGATCAACCAGTGTTTATTGCATGTGTGTTCTTTTCCACAAACCACCTATGGATCAATTGGTGTCATTACATGTGTGTTCTTTTCACAAACCACACATGGATCCATTAGAGACATTGCATGTGTGTTCTTATATTAAAACTAGCACTATAGTCATTGCATGTGTGTTCTTTCCACAAACCACTTATGGATCCACCGGTGTTCATTACAGGTGTGTTCTTTTCACAAACAACATATGGATCCACAAGTGGTCACTTCATGTGTGTTCTTTCCACAAACCACATATGGATCAACAAGTGGGCATTGCATGTGTGTTGTTTCCACAAACCACTTATGGATCCACCCGTGTTCCTGGTATGTGTGTTCTTTCCACAAACCACTTATGGATCCACCAGTGTTCATTGCATGTGTGTTCTTTTCCAAAAAGCACATATGGATCAACAAGTAGTCATTGCATGTGTGTTCTTTCCACAAACCACATGTGGCATACACCAGAGTTCATTGCATGCGTGTTCTTATACTAAAACCAGCACTAGACTCATTGGAGGTGTGTTCTTTTCCACATACCACGTATGGATCCATTAGAGTCATTGCATGTGTGTTATTTCCACAAACCACACATGGATCAACCACTAGAGTCATTGCATGTGTGTTATTTCCACATACCACACATGGATCAACCACTAGAGTCATTGCATGAGTGTTCTTTCCACAAACCACACATGGATCAACCAGTGTTATTGCATGTGTGTTCTTTCCACAAACCACTTATGGATCCACCAGTGTTCATTGCATGTGTGTTCTTTTCACAAACAACATATGGATCCACCACTGTCATTGCATGTATGTTCTTTCCACAAACCACATATATATCAACCAGTGGTCATTGCATGTGTGTTCATTTCCACAAACTACTTATGGATCAACCAGTGGTCATTGCGTGTGTGTTCTTTCCACACACCACTTATGGATCAACCAGTGGTCATTGCATGTGTGTTCTTTTCCACAAACCACATATGGATCCACTGGTGTCATTGCATGTGTGTTCTTTTCACAAACCACACATGGATCCATTAGAGTCATTGCATGTGTGTTGTTATATTAAAACTAGCAATATAGTCATTGCATGTGTGTTCTTTCTAGAAACCACTTATGGATCCACCGGTGTTCATTCCAGGTGTGTTCTTTTCACAAACAACATATGGATCCACAAGTGGTCACTGCATGTGTGTTCTTTCCACAAACCACATATGGATTAACCAGTGGTCATTGCATCCGTGTTCTTATACTAAAACCAGCACTAGACTCATTGCATGTGTGTTCTTTTCCACAAACCACATATGGATCCATTAGAGTCATTGCATGTGTGTTATTTCCACAAACCTCACATGGATCAACCACTAGAGTCATTGCATGTGTCTTATTTCCACGAACCACACATGGATCAACCACTAGAGTCATTGCATGTGTGTTCTTTCTACAAACAACACATGGATCAACTAGTCTCATTGCATGTGTGTTCTTTCCACAAACCTCTTATGGATCCACCAGTGTTCATTGCATGTGTGTTCTTTTCACAAACAACATATGGATCCACAACTGTCATTGGATGTGTGTTATTTCCACAAACAACATATGGATCAACTAGTGGTCATTGCATGTGTGTTCTTTTCCACAAACCACTTATGGATCAACCAGTGGTCATTGCATGTGTGTTATTTCCACAAACCACTGATGGATCAACCAGTGGTCATTGTATTTGTGTTCCTTTCCACAAACCACATATGGATCAATCGGTGTCATTGGATGTGTGTTCTTTTCACAAACCACACATGGATCCATTAGAGTCATTGCATGTGTGTTCTTATACTAAAACTAGCACTAGAGTCATTGCATGTGTGTTCTTTCCACAAACCACTTATGGATCCACTAGTGTTCATTGCATGTGTGTTCTTGTCACAAACAACATATGGATCCACCAGTGGTCTCTGCACGTGTGTTATTTCCACAAACCACATATGGATCAACCAGTGGTCATTGCATGTGTGTTCTTTCTAGAAACCACTTATGGATCCACCAGTGTTCATGGTATGTGTGTTCTTTCCACAAACCACCTAAGGATCAACCAGTGGTCATTGCATGTGTGTTCTTTTCCACAAACCACATCTGGATCCACCGATGTCATTGCACGTGTGTTCTTTTCACAAACAACATGTGGACCCAATAGAGTCATCGAATGTGTGTTCTTATACTAAAACCAGCACTAGACTCATTGTATCTGTGTTCTTTTCCAGAAACCACTTATGGATCCATTACAGTCATTGCATGTGTGTTATTTCCACAAACCACACATGGATGAACCACTAGAGTCATTGCATGTGTGTTCTTTCCACAAACCACACATGGATCAACCAGTGTCATTGCATGTGTGTTCTTTCCACAAACCACTTATTGATCCACCAGTGTTCATTGCATGTGTGTTCTTTTCTCAAACAACATATGGATCCACCACTGTCATAGCATGTGCGTTCTTTCTACAAATCACATATGGATCAACTAGTGGTCATTGCATGTGTGTTCTTTTCCACAAACCACTTATGGATTAGCCAGTGGTCATCGCACGTGTGTTCTTTCCACAAACCACTTATGAATCAACCAGTGTTTATTGCATGTGTGTTCTTTTCCACAAACCACCTATGGATCAATTGGTGTCATTGCATGTGTGTTCTTTTCACAAACCACACATGGATCCATTAGAGACATTGCATGTGTGTTCTTATATGAAAACTAGCACTATAGTCATTGCATGTGTGTTCTTTCCACAAACCACTTATGGATCCATCGGTGTTCATTACAGGTGTGTTCTTTTCACAAACAACATATGGGTCCACAAGTGGTCACTGCATGTGTGTTCTTTCCACAAACCACATATGGATCAACCAGTGGTCATTGCGTGTGTGTTCTTTCCACAAACCACTTATGGATCCACCAGTGTTCGTGGTATGTGTGTTCTTTCCACAAACCACTTATGGATCCACCAGTGTTCATTGCATGTGTGTTCTTTTCCAAATACCACATATGGATCAACAAGTAGTCATTGCATGTGTGTTCTTTCCACAAACCACATGTGGCATACACCAGAGTTCATTGCATGCGTGTTCTTATACTAAAACCAGCACTACACTCATTGCATGTGTGTTCTTTTCCACATACCACGTATGGATCCATTAGAGTCATTGCATGTGTGTTATTTCCACAAACCACACATGGATCAACCACTAGAGTCATTGCATGTGTGTTATTTCCACATACCACACATGGATCAACCACTAGAGTCATTGCATGTGTGTTCTTTCCACAAACCACACATGGATCAACCAGTGTTATTGCATGTGTGTTCTTTCCACAAACCACTAATGGATCCACCAGTGTTTATTGCATGTGTGTTCTTTTCACAAACAACATATGGATCCACCACTGTCATAGCATGTATGTTCTTTCCACAAATCACATATGTATCAACCAGTGGTCATTGCATGTGTGTTCTTTTCCACAAACCACATATGGATTAGCCAGTGGTCATCGCACGTGTGTTGTTTCCACAAACCACTTATGGATCAACCAGTGTTTATTGCATGTGCGTTCTTTTCCACAAACCACCTATGGATCAATTGGTGTCATTGCATGTGTGTTCTTTTCACAAACCACACATGGATCCATTAGAGACATTGCATGTGTGTTCTTATATTAAAACTAGCACTATAGTCATTGCATGTGTGTTCTTTCCACAAACCACTTATGGATCCATCGGTGTTCATTACAGGTGTGTTCTTTTCACAAACAACATATGGGTCCACAAGTGTTCACTGCATGTGTGTTCTTTCCACAAACCACATATGGATCAACCAGTGGGCATTGCATGTGTGTTCTTTCCACAAACCACTTATGGATCCACCAGTGTTCGTGGTATGTGTGTTCTTTCCACAAACCACTTATGGATCCACCAGTGTTCATTGCATGTGTGTTCTTTTCCAAAAACCACATATGGATCAACAAGTAGTCATTGCATGTGTGTTCTTTCCACAAACCACATGTGGCATAAACCAGAGTTCATTGCATGCATGTTCTTATACTAAAACCAGCACTAGACTCATTGCAGGTGTGTTCTTTTCCACATACCACGTATGGATCCATTAGAGTCATTGCATGTGTGTTATTTCCACAAACCACACATGGATCAACCACTAGAGTCATTGCATGTGTGTTCTTTCCACATACCACACATGGATCAACCACTAGAGTCATTGCATGAGTGTTCTTTCCACAAACCACACATGGATCAACCAGTGTTATTGCATGTGTGTTCTTTCCACAAACCACTTATGGATCCACCAGTGTTTATTGCATGTGTGTTCTTTTCACAAACAACATATGGATCCACCACTGTCATAGCATGTATGTTCTTTCCACAAATCACATATGTATCAACAAGTGGTCATTGCATGTGTGTTCTTTTCCACAAACCACTTATAGATCAGCCAGTGGTCATGGCATGTGTGTTCTTTCCACAAACCACTTATGGATCAACCAGTGTTTATTGCATGTGTGTTCTTTTCCACAAACCACCTATGGATCAATTGGTGTCATTACATGTGTGTTCTTTTCACAAACCACACATGGATCCATTAGAGACATTGCATGTGTGTTCTTATATTAAAACTAGCACTATAGTCATTGCATGTGTGTTCTTTCCACAAACCACTTATGGATCCACCGGTGTTCATTACAGGTGTGTTCTTTTCACAAACAACATATGGATCCACAAGTGGTCACTTCATGTGTGTTATTTCCACAAACCACATATGGATCAACCAGTGGGCATTGCATGTGTGTTCTTTCCACAAACCACTTATGGATCCACCCGTGTTCCTGGTATGTGTGTTCTTTCCACAAACCACTTATGGATCCACCAGTGTTCATTGCATGTGTGTTCTTTTCCAAAAACCACATATGGATCAACAAGTAGTGATTGCATGTGTGTTCTTTCCACAAACCACATGTGGCATACACCAGAGTTCATTGCATGCGTGTTCTTATACTAAAACCAGCACTAGACTCATTGGAGGTGTGTTCTTTTCCACATACCACGTATGGATCCATTAGAGTCATTGCATGTGTGTTATTTCCACAAACCACACATGGATCAACTACTAGAGTCATTGCATGTGTGTTATTTCCACATACCACACATGGATCAACCACTAGAGTCATTGCATGAGTGTTCTTTCCACAAACCACACATGGATCAACCAGTGTTATTGCATGTGTGTTCTTTCCACAAACCACTTATGGATCCACCAGTGTTCATTGCATGTGTGTTCTTTCCACAAACCACTTATGGATCCATCGGTGTTCATTACAGGTGTGTTCTTTTCACAAACAACATATGGGTCCACAAGTGGTCACTGCATGTGTGTTCTTTCCACAAACCACATATGGATTAACCAGTGGTCATTGCATCCGTGTTCTTATACTAAAACCAGCACTAGACTCATTGCATGTGTGTTCTTTTCCACAAACCACATATGGATCCATTAGAGTCATTGCATGTGTGTTATTTCCACAAACCTCACATGGATCAACCACTAGAGTCATTGCATGTGTGTTGTTTCCACAAACCACACATGGATCAACCACTAGAGTCATTGCATGAATGTTCTTTCTACAAACAACACATGGATCAACTAGTCTCATTGCATGTGTGGTCTTTCCACAAACCTCTTATGGATCCACCAGTGTTCATTGCATGTGTGTTCTTTTCACAAACAACATATGGATCCACAACTGTCATTGGATGTGTGTTATTTCCACAAACAACATATGGATCAACTAGTGGTCATTGCATGTGTGTTCTTTTCCACAAACCACTTATGGATCAACCAGTGGTCATTGCATGTGTGTTATTTCCACAAACCACTGATGGATCAACCAGTGGTCATTGTATTTGTGTTCCTTTCCACAAACCACATATGGATCAATCGGTGTCATTGGATGTGTGTTCTTTTCACAAACCACACATGGATCCATTAGAGTCATTGCATGTGTGTTCTTATACTAAAACTAGCACTAGAGTCATTGCATGTGTGTTCTTTCCACAAACCACTTATGGATCCACCAGTGTTCATTGCATGTGTGTTCTTTTCACAAACAACATATGGATCCACCAGTGGTCTCTGCATGTGTGTTATTTCCACAAACCCCATATGGATCAACTAGTGGTCATTGCATGTGTGTTCTTTCCACAAACCACTTGTGGATCCACCAGTGTTCATGGTATGTGTGTTCTTTCCACAAACCACTTAAGGATCAACCAGTGGTCATTGCATGTGTGTTCTTTTCCACAAACCACATCTGGATCCACCGGTGTCATTGCACGTGTGTTCTTTTCACAAACAACATGTGGACCCAATAGAGTCATCGAATGTGTGTTCTTATACTAAAACCAGCACTAGACTCATTATATGTGTGTTCTTTTCCAGAAACCACTTATGGATCCATTACAGTCATTGCATGTGTGTTATTTCCACAAACCACACATGGATGAACCACTAGAGTCATTGCATGTGTGTTCTTTCCACAAACCACACATGGATCAACCAGTGTCATTGCATGTGTGTTCTTTCCACAAACCACTTATGGATCCACCAGTGTTCATTGCATGTGTGTTATTTTCTCAAACAACATATGGATCCACCACTGTCATAGCATGTGCGTTCTTTCTACAAATCACATATGGATCAACTAGTGGTCATTGCATATGTGTTCTTTTCCACAAACCACTTATGGATTAGCCAGTGGTCATCGCACGTGTGTTCTTTCCACAAACCACCTATGGATCAATTGGTGTCATTGCATGTGTGTTCTTTTCACAAACCACACATGGATCCATTAGAGACATTGCATGTGTGTTCTTATATTAAAACTAGCACTATAGTCATTGCATGTGTGTTCTTTCCACAAACCACTTATGGATCCATCGGTGTTCATTACAGGTGTGTTCTTTTCACAAACAACATATGGGTCCACAAGTGGTCACTGCATGTGTGTTCTTTCCACAAACCACATATGGATCAACCAGTGGTCATTGCATGTGTGTTCTTTCCACAAACCACTTATGGATCCACCAGTGTTCGTGGTATGTGTGTTCTTTCCACAAACCACTTATGGATCCACCAGTGTTCATTGCATGTGTTTTCTTTTCCAAAAACCACATATGGATCAACAAGTAGTCATTGCATGTGTGTTCTTTCCACAAACCACATGTGGCATACACTAGAGTTCATTGCATGCGTGTTCTTATACTAAAACCAGCACTACACTCATTGCATGTGTGTTCTTTTCCACATACCACGTATGGATCCATTAGAGTCATTGCATGTGTGTTATTTCCACAAACCACACATGGATCAACTACTAGAGTCATTGCATGTGTGTTATTTCCACATACCACACATGGATCAACCACTAGAGTCATTGCATGAGTGTTCTTTCCACAAACCACACATGGATCAACCAGTGTTATTGCATGTGTGTTCTTTCCACAAACCACTTATGGATCCACCAGTGTTCATTGCATGTGTGTTCTTTTCACAAACAACATATGGATCCACCACTGTCATTGCATGTATGTTCTTTCCACAAACCACATATGTATCAACCAGTGGTCATTGCATGTGTGTTCATTTCCACAAACCACTTATGGATTAACCAGTGGTCATTGCGTGTGTGTTCTTTCCACACACCACTTATGGATCAACCAGTGGTCATTGCATGTGTGTTCTTTTGCACAAACCACATATGGATCCACTGGTGTCATTGCATGTGTGTTCTTTTCACAAACCACACATGGATCCATTAGAGTCATTGCATGTGTGTTGTTATATTAAAACTAGCAATATAGTCATTGCATGTGTGTTCTTTCTAGAAACCACTTATGGATCCACCGGTGTTCATTCCAGGTGTGTTCTTTTCACAAACAACATATGGATCCACAAGTGGTCACTTCATGTGTGTTCTTTCCACAAACCACATATGGATTAACCAGTGGTCATTGCATCCGTGTTCTTATACTAAAACCAGCACTAGACTCATTGCATGTGTGTTCTTTTCCACAAACCACATATGGATCCATTAGAGTCATTGCATGTGTGTTATTTCCACAAACCTCACATGGATCAACCACTAGAGTCATTGCATGTGTGTTGTTTCCACAAACCACACATGGATCAACCACTAGAGTCATTGCATGTGTGTTCTTTCTACAAACAACACATGGATCAACTAGTCTCATTGCATGTGTGTTCTTTCCACAAACCTCTTATGGATCCACCAGTGTTCATTGCATGTGTGTTCTTTTCACAAACAACATATGGATCCACAACTGTCATTGGATGTGTGTTATTTCCACAAACAACATATGGATCAACTAGTGGTCATTGCATGTGTGTTCTTTTCCACAAACCACTTATGGATCAACCAGTGGTCATTGCATGTGTGTTATTTCCACAAACCACTGATGGATCAACCAGTGGTCATTGTATTTGTGTTCCTTTCCACAAACCACATATGGATCAATCGGTGTCATTGGATGTGTGTTCTTTTCACAAACCACACATGGATCCATTAGAGTCATTGCATGTGTGTTCTTATACTAAAACTAGCACTAGAGTCATTGCATGTGTGTTCTTTCCACAAACCACTTATGGATCCACCAGTGTTCATTGCATGTGTGTTCTTTTCACAAACAACATATGGATCCACCAGTGGTCTCTGCATGTGTGTTATTTCCACAAACCCCATATGGATCAACTAGTGGTCATTGCATGTGTGTTCTTTCCACAAACCACTTGTGGATCCACCAGTGTTCATGGTATGTGTGTTCTTTCCACAAACCACTTAAGGATCAACCAGTGGTCATTGCATGTGTGTTCTTTTCCACAAACCACATCTGGATCCACCGGTGTCATTGCACGTGTGTTCTTTTCACAAACCACATGTGGACCCAGTAGAGTCATTGCATGTGTGTTCTTATACTAAAACCAGCACTAGACTAATTGCATGTGTGTTCTTTTCACAAACCACATATGGATCCATTAGAGTCATTGCTGTTGGGTTCGCAGCATAGAAAACAAAAAAATTCCTACAATGTGAACTACACACCAAAATCTATGTACTAGGTACAAAGCAACGGGTGGACATACATCCATCGAGAACTTACCCTTGAAGACAGTGAGTTTTGTTAACGAGTAGGAACTCGTGGTTGATGTAGTCATACACTTGCCGATCTCAAGATCGTGATGATGTCCAGCAGGTCCGGCTCTAGCACGTCCATCAGATCCAGCAAAACAGCGGTGCGTCCGTGATCGCACACAAGTCCGGTACACCGACAACCTCCGTCCCTCGCTCCAGCAAAGCAGCGGAAGTAGCAACTCCTTTCCAGATAAATCCACTGGGAACATGTATCTTGCTAATCCGACACCATGTGGAAATAATACTAGAGGGGGAGAGAGATCCTTCACAAGGAGGTGTGTGTTGGAAGTGAGGAGAGGGTGGCCTTTTATAGGAGTAGGAGGGTGCCACTCTTTCATGGCCGGCGCATGGAGGAGGTGTCTATTCACCTCCTCCATTCATGTGGTGGTAATCCCTCCACATTAAAATGCCTCTTCACATTCCCTTTTAAAGTCTCCACTTTAAATGCATTAAATTTATCCAAATTTAATGCTCTCTCATTTAATAAAACTCTTTTATTATTTTTATTCAGAATTTTGTTAATTACTTTAATTAACAAACATTCACATAAACCCCCCTGCAACATTTCAATATTACATGCAGAACCAATTTTAGCAATTTCACCCGAAACAGTTTCGTTGTCTATTGAAATAATTCCATCGCTTTCTTAAATATTTATCTGAAACATATTTGCTCCAAATGGTGTCGGTATCCCTTAAGTGTGTTACCCTACGGTTCGCGAATAATGAAGACATGACCGAGACCCCTCTCCAATCAATAATCAGAAGCGGGACCTGGAGATCCGTACTGACTCCTACACATTCAACGATGACTTCTGTGATCGTGAGAACCTTTAACGCTTGTAACTAAATACCTTTGTCTCGCGATATATTACATGTCCGAGATTCGATCATCGGTATCTCCATACCTAGTTTGATCTCGTTACCGACATGCACTCTTTTCTCGTTCCCGTGATATAACATTCTAGTGATCACATCACTTGCTTGCAAGCTATCTTAATGTGATATCACCGAGAGGGCCCAGAGTATATCTATCCGCATCGGGATTGACAAATTCCACTCTTGATCCATGAGCCTCAACATAACACCTTCGTAGCACTGAACCCATCTTTATAGTCAACCTGTTACGGTGTGACGTTTGATGTTATCAAGATACTCTTCCGGTGTTAGCAATTAACATGATCTCATGGTTTAAGGATAAAGATTACTTCGTATAGTGTTATAGAAATATAAACATAATGACTTTGATCGTATTGCTATACTTCGGATGAATGTTCATCACATCATTCCGCCAATGTTGTGACCTGGTTATTAACAAGATCCAATGTCCATGATCAGGAAACCTTGATCATCTTGTTAATCAACGAGCTAGTCTATATGAGAGGCATAACTATGAACCCTTTTTGTTTATTAAACACACATGTATTGACGTTTCCGATCAATACAATTATAGCATGTAAAATAAACATTTATCATACACATGGAATAAGATAATAACCACTTTATTATTGCCTCTCGGGCACATTCCCTTCAGTCTCCCACTTGCACTAGACTCAATAATCTAGTTTGAAAAACTTTGCGTATTGAACACCTATGGCTTTATAGTGTTGCATATATGCTATTGCTAGTGGTTAATATAATCTCCGGATCTGACAGTTTTAGGTCCGTGTGTATTTGCATGTCTTTGCGTCTCTACGCATCACTCATTCCCAAATGAGATGGCATTGTATAAATTTGGTCCTCTGGTGAGACCTTTAGTTCGTTCGGGTTAAAATATGTTGATATTATTGTCACACAATATATCTTCATAGTATTAGCCCACTTTGAACCACACCTAGTTTGATAACAAACTACTTAACACAAATGCCCTCCTTTGTTGCTACTATAGCACTTATATACTTAGCCTTTTGTTGTAGTATCCATCATTGAACATCCTTTCCATTACATTGTGCCACCCATAGTCTAAATTGAGATAACTTTAATTTGTATCTTGTGACAAAACTAGTATCAATGTAACACTTTACAATGAACTACCTTTAACTATTTGTCACTTATACATGATATATTCTTAGTTCTTCCAAAGCTCATAAGAATATCTTTACTATCGTCCAATGATCATCTTATGAATCATTCTGGTATATGCTCATAACATTTAGAGCATAGGACATTCTGGATATATACATATCATGGTATAATCGATCAAAATCTTCATGTGATTTTACTCACCAAGTGTTGAAACACTTGAATTTTGATACAATCCTTTTCATGCAGCAAGAACCTTTCTTGTTGTTTCCATATTGAATCCTTTCAATATCTCATATATGTATGTCTGGCACAACCATATTAGTGCCTCAACCTATCCATATAGATATTGATGCCAAATATTCCGGTTTTGCCCAAGTCTTTTATCGAAATCTTATTTTAATGAAATTCTTAACATGTGTCAATACAAGATACATCATTGCCAATCAACAATATGTCCTCTACATAATTTATTAGAAATATGTCTCTGCGCTCCCACTTAATTTCTTGCAAATGCAAGCATCTTCATCATCTCCGATGAATTTAAACTCTTTTAACAGTTTCATCATGGTGAAGACTCCAACTCCGCTATGCTTAATTCAACTATTGAAGTTTGCATGCCCTTTTAGCACCCTTTGAAATAACAAAAACCCTTCGGACCATGTCATGTACACGTCCTAGGTAACCATTCTATTAGAAGAACCTTGTTTTGTTTATTCAACTACCATATACCAAATTATATGTAGTGGTTGCTACATTAATACGTCAAGACTAAATATTGTTATGAAAGATCAAATCTTGTCATAGTCAACTCCTTGAACATTGTCGTAAACTTCTTTCCGACATGTCGACTATTTCATAGATGTTAAACATCCATGTATATTTCTTTATAGATCCAAACACAACCGATAGGCTTCACGCCTTTCTAGAGGGTCTTCCAAGTTCAGAAACTTGATTTCTCATGTATGGATACTATCATACATTCTATGACTTCTAGTCATTTTATGGAGTCAGGGCCCGTCATCGCTTCTTTGCATGTAGTCGGTTCATCATTGTCAGAACAATAACGACTTCCTTATCAAATCACACTATTTGATTCTTACCGACCCACACGGTTCAATAGGAACTCTAATCTCTGAGATCACACCTTTTGTAATCACGGGAGCCATGAGTATTGTGGCCGCCACCGGGACACTTTCCGGCACTGCGCTACTTAGCACATATAGCTAAGGTTCAACAACCTTATCAAAGTTCTATTGTCCTCCCACTTAACTTTTCGTGAAAAATTCCTTCTCAAGGAACTTGACGTTCCAAGTGACAAACTCTTTTGTCCTCGGTGTTATGGAGAAATTCCCAACAAATTCTTTGGGATAACCTACAAAGACGTTCTTATCCGACTTTGGTTGTAAACATTTTACTTATGCATAGCATACAAAATTTTAAGAAAAGACAATTCGGGTTTTATCCTAAACCATAACTCATATGGTGTCATTTCAACGGATCACGATGGTGCTCTTTTCATTGTAAAAGCGGTAGTCACTAAAGGTTCAATCCTTAAAATATAATGGCAGTTTTATAAATGACACCCTTGATCTTACCATGTCAAACATGGTTTGATTTCATCTCTCGAATATGCCATACTCCTATGGTTTACCGGGAAATCCAAATTCATGGAACAATTCCTCAAATCTTAGGTGTTTTGCTAAACATGTAAATCAAATATCTTCCTTTACGATCAAATCATAAACTCTTTTATTTTCTTGTTACAATGATTTTTCACTTCATCTTGAAAGTATTTGAACAAGTTTCAAATGTTTCATACTTCTTCCTTATTAAGTAAATATACAGATATATTCACTCAAATTTTTGAAGTAAGCATATGAAGCAAAAAGATCCATCACATATGGCTACACATAATGGACTATGCACATCAGCATGCACAATTTCCAATAAGCTATTCATCCGTTCCTCTCTGGCCTATGGACGGAGTTTCAATTATCTCGTGGAAAGTCTCACAGGCGTCAATTGATCAAAATCAAAAACTCCAAAAATTCCATCAACATGGAGTTTCTTCATGTTTTCTTTCCAATATAATTTAAACAGTGATGTCACTTCATAAGTGATCTTTCAATCATTTGTCTTGCGGCATTTTAGCAATAGTGTTTATGGATGTGATTTCTCCCACTAGACTTGTAAAAGTTCATCCATCCATTATGGAATACGATAATTATTTGAACAACCATTGTTCTCATAATACCGGAACAAAATAACAATTATTAAAACAAATCTTGAAAGCTAGGTTTGACGACAACGAAAAACACACTAACACTTTATTTGTTTTCGATGAACATCATCACTTATTCTCCTGCTAGTTACTTTGGCCATTGTAGTTCATGAATTGTGTTGTCCTGTATGACACTTCATACAAACCAATTTGGTATCCAATACCTCAGAACCACATTGCTTAACAAGCAAGGAATATAGCCATAACATGTATATCTTCTATATACCTAAGTTGGACATCTCCAATCTTTTCTTTTCTGCCAAATATTTTATAGATTCTCTTTCAACAATTCCTTTTCTTTTAAAAGAATCTATCAACATCAATAGTGGTGTCATCAACATGACACATGGTACAAAGCTTGTATATAGTCAAATACTAATACCTTTGGACTTGCACTTTGAAGTGGATCACCATCATCAAATGTTTGGCATTCTTTCAAAAATCCATTCTTTAGTAATCTATTAGTGTAGTAAACATTTTACTTACATCTCCTATTCATCCTTATCATGACAACTTTCATGATCAAGATACTATAGCCTATAAGGAAGAATCGCGAGTATAATATCAGTTCCCAAAAACATTTTTGGGAGATCCGGATGCCTAGCATCTCCATCCTTCACAAATTCTCATACAATATGAGAATATCTATTTTGCTAAATTATACTCTATCATAATGCAACCAAAAACATTGTTTCAGATATTACAATATCTTTCACACATGATGATTTCTGAAACAATTTTCAGCTCCTATATAATCTTGATATTAAAACAACTTTTGAATATCAATAATCATGGAGGCAAATATGATACTTTAGATACTAACATTGGAATTCTTACTCTTGATTTAATACTACTTATTAAACATCATGGAGTAAATAGAGTTTGTTGAAAGTTTGCAATAGGACTTATAAACTTTAAATTGACATTCAAAAACATACGATACCAGTTTGTAAAGTAAATATCCAGAATTCTATAGTTCTATTATCTCAAATAAAAACTAAGCATAAGGTAGAAAACGAATGCCAATGACTACAACAAACTATGCAAATTTACTTTGATTTAATTTATGACAAATTTGGTTCGACTAATCCAAATTAAAAATGAACTCCCACTAAAAAACGACATCCCTCGTGTCTTTTTGGTGATTACATGAACCAAATCCACTACACCAAGTCCGATCATCACGTGAGTTGATGTAGCTTCAAAGGCGAGCATCTATATGGGCATCATATCAACTATATGACTCATGCTTAACCTTTTGGTCCGTGTTCCGAGGCCATGTATGTACATGCTAGGCTCGCCAAGTAAGAACCTTAGTACTCGCATGTGTAAAACTGTCTTACACCCTTTTGTATGAAAGCGTAGAGTCGAGTACACTCGATCATCACGTGATGTCTCGAAATATGATCCACAAAACGGTGCATACTTAAGGAAGAACACATTTTTATCTTGATATCTAAATGAGGGATCATCTTACAATGCTACAGAAAGTGCCAAACTAGCAGTATAAGATGCTAACATCTAATGTGTAAAGTGAGATGATATGGTCCATGCATTTGATCTCTATCATTTGCATCGTGGTATGATCTCTATCATTCCTTTGTGTGTAAGGCCAAGGTCTATGGAACTTACACGTTGAGTGTGTTGTAAGAGTATCTATCATAGATCTACTTACAACAATACCATATCACGACACTAGCCCAGCAACGATCTAAACTAGACACCTCTAATTTATCAATTGCAAGTTTTACGTGGCTTAGGGCTTTCGGAGATAGAACCGTTCTTACCTACGAATATGGACCACAACGAGGATAACCAAGTTATTAGCAACTCGTTGTAAATCAGATATTGACTATAGTAGGAGAGACAAACACCCGTCAGCCACTTATGCAAAAAAAGTTGCATGTCAGTCGTGGAACCGGTCTCATGTATGATGACATGTAAGGTTGGTCCGGGCCGCTTCATCCCACTATGCCACCAATATCCAAAATACATAGAAGATGCAATAACATGATCATCATCGCCCACATATAAACATATGTGTACTACCCGTGCAAAGAACCTACGCATAGATCAGGATCTGATACCACTGTTGGGTCCGTAGCATAGAAATCAAAAAATTTCCTACGATGTCAACTAGACGCCAAGATCTATCTACTAGGTACAAATCAACGGGTGGACATACATCCATCGAGAACTTACCCTCGAAGACAACGAGTTTTGTGAACGAGTTGGAACTCGTGGTTGATGTAGTCGTACACTTGCCGATCTCAAGATCGTGATGAAGTCCAGCAGGTCCGGCTCCAGCACATCCATCAGATCCAGCTCCAACACCACCAAGTCCAGCACTGCAAAGCAGTGGTGCATCCGTGATCGCACACTCGTCCGGTACACCGAAAACCTCCGTCCCTCGCTCCAGCAAAGCAGCAGAAGTAGCAACTCCTTTCCAGATAAAGCCACTGGGAACATGTATCTCACTAATCCGAGACCATGTGGAAATAATACTAGAGGGGGAGAGAGATCCTTCACAAGGAGGTGTGTGTGAGAAGAGAGGAGAGGGTGGCCTTTTATAGGAGTAGGGGGTGCCCCTCTCTCATGGCCGGCGCATGGAGGAGGTGTCTCTTCACATCCTCCATTCATGTGGTGGTAACCCCTCCACATTAAAATGCCTCTTCACATTCCCTTTTAAAGTCTCCACTTTAAATGCATTAAATTTCTCCAAATTTAATTCTCTATCATTTAATAAAACTCTTTTATTATTCTTATGCAGAATTTTGTTAATTACTATAATTAACAAACATTCACATAAAATCCCCTGCAACATTTCAATATTACATGCAGAACCAATTTCAGCAATTTCACCCGAAACAGTTTCGGTGTCTATTGAAATAATTCCATCGCTTTATTAAATATTTATCCGGAACATATTTGCTCCAAATGGTGTTGGTATCCCTTAAGTGTGATACCCTACGGTTCGCGAATAATGAAGACATGACCGAGACCCCTCTCCAATCAATAATCAGCAGCGGGACCTGGAGATCCGTACTGACTCCTACACATTCAACGATGACTTCTGTGATCGTGAGAACCTTTAATGCTTGTAACTAAATACCTTTGTCTCACGATATATTACATGTCCGAGATTCTATCATCGGTATCTCCATACCTAGTTTGATCTCGTTACCGACATGCACTCTTTTCTTGTTCCCGTGATATAACATTCTAGTGATCACATCACTTGCTTGCAAGCTATCTTAATGTGATATCACCGAGAGGGCCCAGAGTATATCTATCCGCATCGGGATTGACAAATTCCACTCTTGATCCATGAGCCTCAACATAACACCTTCGTAGCACTAAACCCATCTTTATAGTCACCCTGTTAGGGTGTGACGTTTGATGTTATCGTTGCATGTATGCTCTAAGCACCTTGAAGCCACTGTCCCAACTTCTCTTCCATCCTGCCACTCCCGTCCGATGGTTGTAATCTGATGATTTTTGTTGGATTGTTTAGAAGTAATCTACGTTGATAATGCAACATGCAAATGGCATACACACAATTTCTAAAGTGGAAGCACTCACACGCTGCTATTGCACATATTTCTCAATATAGCTTGACAAACCCATTACAATAATAGTATTCGCATTAAACATAACAAAAATTGCAACCATCCTAAACAACATCCAAACCCACATCACACCGCTGTCGTTGGAGTCCACCTCGATTGGTGACACCGCTGTGCCCTTCCCAGCGACAACCACTCCCGCACGTGGCTTTCCCTTTGCCAAGGAGGCAATAATGGCGTTCTGCACAGCTTCGTCCCCTTCGTCCTCCACATCGGAATCGACAATGACGAAGGTGACGGGGTTGGCATGGACAGAGCGCCGTCACTCCTGGCGGCTCCTGCTCGAGCTCGACGCCGCATCGGTCCTTCTACAGGTAGGAGGGGCCAAGATCTCATACGTAGCGTCATCGCTCCACTCAATAAACCATGGCCATTTGATACTACGACGGCATGATCTTGGGGTGGATCCGCTGCGGCGAGCCCTACCGGAAGCGGTGGAGCAGATCGATCTGCCGGCGCGAGCCATGACAAGTTCCTAGGAGGGAGTAAGATTGTGGACCAAGCGTGTCTGGTTCCTGGGCAAGGCAAGGCCTTCCAGTGATATGTACGCGGGCAAGGTGCCAAAAAAATTCGTCCAATGCGGACGAGAGGGCTTTTGAACCACGAAGGCGCGAAGTTTTTTTTGACAAGTCCACACGCTAGGTCACCCACCTATTAGCCGAATGTGGACGGTAGGATTCTGCCCGAGTTTTTAAGTAGGGATAAATCACGCTTCACCACTACCCTGACACCCAAAGGCTCCTCTTTCATCTGCCCTCGCTCCCCTTGCTCATGGCTCGTAGCTCATGCAATTCGTCTCGGGCGGAATCAGGGTCGGCTCAACGCCGTCAAGCGGGTGCCCCCATTAGGTACAGGAGGGTGCCCTACGATAACTACCCCGATATGCTGTGTTTGAGCGGTGAGAATATGCCGAGATGGATTTCGTGGGCCGATGAAAATACTGCAGGAAAATTTAGCAACTTCAGCATCAGAGCGGTAAGTTCCTACTCTAGGTACAATGGTAACCCGGATCCGGAAAGCGTAATGTAATTCTTTTTTTTCTTTCCTTCGATCTACTATGCAAGAAGGGAGGGGGACTGGCTATGACAAGTTTGTGTGGATTGAAAAGCGACTGACAGGTTTTCACAGAGAGCTTGTTCAGGATCTGCGTGATGCTGTGTGGGACAAGAAAGAGGAGATTTGTGCGATGGAGCGAGAGATCCGGGAGCTTCGCCAGGTGCAGGGGAGGCAGAGGCAGGGAGGTGGTGAGATAGACAGGCTCAAGATTAGGCCAGATAGTGGACATAATTTCCTCATTATCTAGGCATTAACTGTTGCATTTGCAGTTTATGTTGCCATGTCGTTGTCTAGCAGCTAAAATAAGTTGCTGCTTCGTGGAGTGTAGCAGCCATCTTAAGAAATTGTTTTCCAGCCCATAAACTTATCATAAGTGTAATGCCAACAATAGGGATTTATTAAGCGCCTATAAATGAATCATGTTTGTGCCTCTAACACCCATCGATTTTGGAGAGATATTTAACCGCTCAGCTATCGCGATTGTTCAGATAGTAGTGGCACAGTCACAGTTTTGGATTCAACTAGTGGCCTAGGCCGTATCAAATCCTAAAGTCGCGATACATTTTACTCCGAGTACGGGAGGCAGATTGTTTTGCCTGACAAGTTCCACGAACACACCTCTAGAGTTTAACCAAACTACATATATAGGTTCAAGTTCAATACATCATTAGGCTGCTACAGTACTAGCCCTCTTTCTCTGCTTGGGTGCCAAGTTTCTTCCTCTTTCCTTCACGTCGACTGGCTTCTTCATCTCCTGCCTTCTTCGTCTTCCTGGGTGCTAATTTTCTTACCTTCACGTACCCTGCATCTCCGGGCCGAGGGAAGTCAGGCCAATCAGCACCAGAATCTTGTCTGGCATCATCACTCCACTCATTTTGGTTTTCTTCCCACAGCAAAATCACTGAGTCGGCTCTCTTGTTTCTTACCTTGTGCTTCCTGTAAAAAATAAACAGTACATGGATTACTACCTTATATCTACAGACTATAAACCATTTTGTGTGTGAATGTACCATCTCATACCTAGGTTTGGGAGCATTAAGGGGACATCCAGCTGCTCTATGGCCTATAAGATGGGAGGTCTTGCATCTGTTTTTGCCCTTTTTTGTAGCACAGAAAGCCGAACCCTTCTTTTCGAGAAAATTCTTAAACCTATTCACCTGGAGTCTTCCTCTTCCCCTTTCTGTAACTGGCTGGCAAAGCTTTAAAGACAGTTGGCCTTGAGGCCACTGAGATGGGTCTGTACATGGCTCGACAGATCCAGCGTACGCAACTCTGAACTTTTCGATAGACTAGTAGTCTGACAAATACTCATCCAAATGTGGTAGAGTTCTTTTCTTCACCAAGAAGCCCAAGGCTTCCCGGTATGCTCCCTCTCTAATACGCAAGGTTTCCCGGTATGCTCCCACTCTAAGCAGGTGCATTCTCGCAGTTGGATGTTCACAACATCTCTTTTGCTACTCTTGGACATATCAACCACCTCATAGCTTCTGCTGGTTGACGGGGGAACCATAAGATGAGCAAGTCCTCGGCTTCTCTCGTGCAATTGCTATAGAACTGGCGGTAGCATATGTCCTCTAAGTCTCCTACCGATCTCTCTCCTTATATTTAACAGCTTCATGATCATACCACGTATGTTGTCCATCAAGATATGAACAGGATGCACTTTTATGTCCTTCACCCAGTTATTCAGGCATTCTGCAAGGTTGTTGTTTATTTAATCAACTTTGATGTCAGGGTTGAATTGACTCCTCTTCCATAGCTACAAATGATGGATGGCTAAGTACTCTGGAAGTTCAGGGGCTTCAGCAAAAATCTTGCTCATGAAATATTCGCTGCTACTAGGTTTGTAAACTCTAGCAGCTGGAAACATGTAACGAAATACGCTGCCTGCGTAGTGTGAGTACAAGTTGAACATCATATGGGCATGGAATTCTCTACCTTCAGCTCGCGGGAACACCTCCTTCACTGCATTCGTCAGCCCTTTGCATGCATCCGTGGATATAACCAATGGATCTCTATGGCCTATTGATCTCCTGAG
This sequence comes from Avena eriantha, assembly GCA_910589775.1. Classification (NCBI taxonomy): domain Eukaryota; kingdom Viridiplantae; phylum Streptophyta; class Magnoliopsida; order Poales; family Poaceae; genus Avena; species Avena eriantha. The sequence goes on from OU342744.1 coordinate 341,008,614, forward strand.
CTGCCTCATAAACCAGACCTAGTTTTCCTCTGTTTCTGTTTCAAAGAACCCAAATTCCACTGGGAACATCCAGTTGTGACCATCAAGTACTGTGGCAGATGGCAGGAAACCTTTCCATTTCCCAGTTAGGACAGTGCTGTCTACACTCAGATACGGCCTACAGCCGTCCTTGAATCCCTGGATGCAAGGTTTAAGAGCCATGAAAAATCTGTTGAAATATATTTTACCACCTTCTGATTCAGTGTCAATCTCCACAACACTCCCCAGACAACTAGCTTGTACCTCTGCCTTGAAGTTGTATAGCATCCTGAAGCTATTGGTCCAATCCCCATGCAAGTCCCCAGAGCTTTCTCTTTACCTTTCCAAACTGTGTAATACGGAAGGACAATGTTGTATTTAGAACCGAGGCTAGTCTGAATATTCTTCGGGGTCTCCTTAGGGTTATCCTTTAGTATGGACATAGATTGCATAGCTACCCACTCCGTATCAGCCATTGAGGATTTCAGTTTGCTGTCTGTCGGACACATGTGTAGAGGGCCCATTTTGTTCACCTTCAACACATATTCATTTAAAAGATAAGCGGAGTCGACTAGTTGCTAGAAAGATATCGCACATCAATTGTAGTTATAGAGTGAAAAGACAGAGAGTTCTAATGGTTTGCTGCATTCATTGCCCCAATACTCTAATTGCAGTCGACGCAGGTAAGGCTCTTGCTGTGATCCTCCATGGATAATGTACCTCGGCTCGTCCATTCATCCACGTTAACTTGAAAACTGTTGGAGATATGCCCAAGAGGCAATAATAAAAGTGATTATTATTATATATTTGTTTTTATGATGAATGTTTACATCCCATGCTATAATTGTATTATTAGGAAACACTAATACATGTGTGTTTTGTAAACATAAGAGAGTCCCTAGTAAGCCTCTTGTTGAACTAGCTTGTTGATTAATTGATGTTCATGGTTTCCTGATCATGCACATTAGGATGTGATTAATAACAAGATTATGTCATTAGGAGAATGATGTGATGGACACACACCCATAATAAGCGTAGCATAAGATCAAGTCATTAAGTTCGTATTGTTGTGAGCTTTTAAATGCATAGTAACCTAATCCTTTGACCATGAGGTTGTGTTAATTACCATCACCGGATGGGTACTTTGATGACATCAAACACCGCTTCGTAACTGGGTGGTTATAAAGCTGTGATTGGGTATTATGAAAGTATGTGTTGAAGCACATGAACCAAGATTGGGATTTGTCCATCCATATGATGGATAGATATGCTCTGGGCCCTCTCGGTGGAATGTCATCTAGTTAGCTTGCAAGCATGTGACTGGGTCACAAGGGATGACATATCACGGAACGAGTAAAAAGTACTTATCAGTAACGAGGTAGAACTAGGTATGGAGATGCTGACGATGAAACCTCGGATAAGTATAGTATCGCGTGACAAAGGGAATTTTTTTCGTATGTAAATGGTTCAATCGATCATGAAGTCATCGTTGAGTATGTGGGAGCCATTATGGATCTCCAGGTCCCGCTGATGGTTATTGATAGGAGATGTGTCTCTGTCATGTCTACATATTCACGAACCGTAGGGTGACACACTTAAGGTTCGAAGTTGTTTTAAGTAGATATGGAATGTGCGTTGGAGACCGAATGTTGTTCGGAATCTCGGAATGGATCCAGGACATCACGAGGAGATCCGGAATGGTTCGGAGAATAAGATTCATATATTGGGGATCATTTTCTGAGTTAGGAAATGTTCAGGAGTATTTGCATGAGGGTTCTAGAAGGTTTCGGAATGTTCCGGAAGGTTCTGGAAGGTTTCTTGGAGTTTGCTTGAAAACCAAGGAAGGGATCAAGGAGTCCTGGTGGGTCAAGACTAGGAGTCGTGGGGGAGGAGGACTCCTCCCCCCCCTCCCCAGTCCGCCGGCCCTAGAGGGAGGGGAGTCCTACAAGGACTCCCCCTCCCATGGCGCCTCACCCCCTTTAAATAGAGGGGCAGGGGTGCCCCCTCCACCCTGCTCCATAACCCCCAATCTCTGCCGCCTCTCTCCTCCTCCTTTCTTCTGCATAGGCATAGGCGAAGCCCTGCAGAATTCTCTACTTCACCACCACCACCACGCCGTCGTGCTGCTGGGATTCCGTGGAGAAGATCTACTACCTCCGCTACTCGCTGGAACGAGGAGAGGAAGGTCTGCTTCGACTCCGCACGTGTGACCGACTGCGGAAGCGCTGCCGAAACGGGGCGCCGGAAGAATCGTCCACTTGACCGACTGCGGAAGCGCTGCCGGAACGTGACGCTGGAAGGATCGTCCACACAATCTTGAGATCGGCAAGTGATCGACTACATCAACCACGAGATCTAATCTCGTTAACGCTTTCGGATCTACGAGGGTTAGTTCCTATCTATCTCGTTGCACATGTCTAATAGATTAGATCTCGGCTTTTATCTAGATTAGATCTGGGTTTTGTTCGTTCTTGCGGTAGAATTTTTTTGTTTTCCATGCTACGAACCCATCAGTGGTATCAGAGCCGTATCTATGCGTAGATCTCTTGCACGAGTAGAACACAATGTTTTTGTGGGCGTTGATGCTTTTGTTGTCGGTGTCTTAGCGTGTACTTTGCATCTTGCGGCATGGTGGGATGAAGCGGCTCGGGCTAACATTACATGTCATCGCACATGAGACTTCCTCCACGCTTGACGTGCAACTTGCTTTGCACAAGTGGCTTTGCGGGTGTCTGTCTCTCCCACCATAGTTAAGATTCAATTTACAATGAGCATCTGACAACACTTGTATCAACGTTGTGTTCCTTGTTCGTAGGTAAGATCGGTCTTATGCGAAAGCCCCAAACCACGTAAAACATGCAAAGAAAATTAGAGGCGTCTAACTTGTTTTTGAAGTGGTTTTGTGATGTGATATGGCCATCATGTGATTGTGATTGTATTTGATGTATGCAGTGATCCTTGTTGTAATATGGCAACCGGCAGGAGCCTAATGGTTGTCTTTAATTCTGTTAAGACCTGCGTGTCTATTCATCTTGTAATAGCTTTATTCCAAGTAGTTGTAATAGTTGCTGGTGATGATGGACAACCATGAAGCGGCGCCACTGACCTTGATGCAATGCTGGTGATGATGGAGATCATGTTCGTGCTTTGGAGATGGAGATCAAAGGCGCAAGAAGAAAAGGCCATATCATATCACACTAATTATGAATTGCCTGTGATGTTAATCCTTTATGCATCTTGTATTGCTTAGATCGCGACGGTAGCATTATAAGATGATCCCTCTCACTAAATATCAAGTAATAAAGTGTTCACCCTTAGTTGGCGCCGTTGCTGAGACTCGTCGTTTCGAAGCATCTCGTGATGATCGGATGTGATAGATTCTACGTGTGCATACAACGGGTGCAAGCCAGATTTGCACATGTGGAAACTAAGGTTATCTTGACGAGCCTATCATGTACAGACATGGTCTCGGAACACGGAATACCGAAAGGTAGAGCATGAGTCATATAAATGATATGATGAACATGAAGATTGTTCGTCGATGAAACTACATCTTCTCTCGTGAAGATCGGACTTGGTGCAGTGGACTTGGTTCGTGTAATCACTAAGACAATGTGAGGGATGTTGTTTTGAGTGGGAGTTCACCTAGTTAGTTTAAGAATTAAATTTGAACTCAATTTGTCATAAACTTAGTCTAAACTACTTGCAAATTGTTGTAGATTATGGCGACCCCCTCCATCATTTTCAATGCGTTCCTAGAGAAAGAAAAGCTTAAGAACAATGGAAGCAATTTCACGGACTGGTTCCGTGGACTGAAGATCGTCCTCAGGGCTGGTCAGTTGACCTATGTGCTCGAAGCACCGCTAGGTGCCCCACCTGCAGATAATGCCACCGATGACGAAAAGAATGTTTTCGGCACTCGGAAAAATCATTACTCCACAGTTCAGTGTGCCATCCTGTACGGTTTAGAATCGGAGCTCCAGAAGCGTTTTGAGCACCACGACCCGTTCGAGATCATTAAGGAGCTCAGGCTAATTTTTGAGACTCGCGCAGCCATGGAGAGCTATGAGGCCTCCGAAAAGTTCTTTAACTGTAAGATGGAAGAGGGAAGCTCCATTCGCGAGCACGTACTCACCATGTCTGGGTACGCAAACAAGCTCCAAGAGTTGGGAATATCGATTCCTAATGAATTGAGGATTCACCGTCTCCTTCAATCACTGCCACCAAGTTACAAGAACTTTGTGATGAACTACAACATGCACTGCATGAACAAGACGTTGCCTGAACTGTCGTCCATGCTGAAAACTGCTGAAGTGGAGATCAAGAAGGAGCACCAATTGTTTATGGTCAATAAGACCACCAATTTCAAGAGACGGGGTAAGCCTAAGAACAAGGGCAACTTCAAGAAGGACGGCAAGAAAGCTGCCGCACCTGCTAAGAAGCCCAAGGCTAGTCCTAAGCCTGAAACTGAGTGCTTCTACTGCAAGGGTGCTGGTCACTAGAAGCATAACTGCCCCAAGTACCTGGCGGATCTAAAGAACGGCAACATCAAGAAGAAAGGTATATTTGATATATGTGTTATAGATGTGTATCTTACTAGTAATCGTAGTAGTGCCTGGGTATTTGATACTGGTTCGGTTGCTCATATTTGTAACTCGAAACATGAGCTGCGGAATAAATGAAGACTGGCAAGAGACGAGGTGACGATGCGCGTTGGAAATGGCTCCAAGGTTGATGTGATCGCCGTCGGCACGCTCCCTCTACATCAACCCCTTCGCGATTAGTTTTAAATTTAAATAATTGTTATTTGGTGCCTGCGTTAAGCATGAACATTATATCTGGATCCTGTTATTGCGAGACGGTTACTCTTTTATGTCCGAGAATAAAGGTTGTTTGATTTATATGAGTAATATCTTTTATGGTAATGCACCTGAGATGAATGGTTTATTCTTACTGAATCTCGATAGTAGTGATACACATGTTCATAGCATAGATGCTAAACGAATAAAATTGAATGATAATTCTACATACATGTGGCACTGTCATCTTGGTCACATTGGAGTGAAGCGTATGAAGAAACTCCATTCTGATGGACTTCTTGAATCACTTGAAAGATGCGAAGCATGTCTAATGGGAAAAATGACTAAGACTCCATTCTCTGGTACAATGGAGCGAGCTAAAGACTTATTGGAAATAATACATACCGATGTGTGCGGTCCAATGAGTGTAGCATCGCGTGGTGGATATCGTTATGTTCCCACTTTCACGGATGACTTAAGTAGATATGGGTATGTCTACTTTATGAAACATAAGTCCGAAACTTTCGAGAAGTTTAAGGAATTCCAAAGTGAAGTGGAAAATCATCGTAACAAGAAGGTTAAATTTATGCGTTCTGACCGCGGAGGTGAATATCTGAGTTATGAGTTTGGCATGCATTTAAAGAAATGTGGAATACTTTCATAGTTGACACCGCCGGGAACACCACAGCGTAATGGTGTGTCCGAACGTCGTAATGGAACTCTCTTAGATATGGTTCGGTCTATGATGTCTCTTAGAGATTTACCGCTATCATTTTGGGGCTATGCATTAGAGACAGACGCATTCACTTTAAATAGGGCACCATCTAAATCCGTTGAAACGACACTGTACGAATTGTGGTTTGGTAAGAAACCTAAGTTGTCATTCCTTAATGTTTGGGGTTGCGAGGCATATGTAAAGAAGTTACAACCTGATAATCTAGAACCCAAAGCGGAGAAATGCGTCTTTATAGGATACCCTAAAGAAACAATTGGGTATACCTTCTATCATAGATCCGAAGGCAAAGTTTTTGTTGCCAAGAATGGATCCTTTCTTGAGAAGGAGTTTCTCTCGAAGGAGGTGACTGGAAGGAAAGTAGAACTCGATGAGGTTATTGAACCTTCTCTCGGATTTGAGAGTAGCGCAGCACCGGAAGATGTTTTTGTGCCGCCTACACCAATTGGTGAGGAAGCTCATGATAATGATCATGAAACTTCAAATGAAGTTACAACTGAACCTCGCAGGTCAACGAGGGTTCGTACCACTCCTGATTGGTATGACTCTGCCTTGAACGTCATGTTGGTGGACAACGCTGATGACCCTGCGATGTATGAAGAAGCTATGGTGAGCCTAGATTCCGACAAATGGCTAGAAGCCATGAAATCTGAAATGGGATCCATGTACGAAAACCAAGTGTGGACTTTGGTGGACTTACCGGATCGCCGTAAGGCTGTCGAGAACAAATGGATTTTCAAGAGAAAAACAGATGCTGATGGTAATGTTACCGTCTATAAAGCTCGACTTGTCGCGAAAGGGTTCCGACAAATTCAAGGAGTTGACTATGATGAGACATTCTCACTAGTAGCGAAGCTAAAGTCTGTGAGGATTTTGTTAGCAATCGCTGCACATTTCGATTATGAGATTTGGCAGATGGATGTCAAAACGGCGTTCCTTAATGGGGACATTGAGGAAGAGTTGTGTATGGTACAACCCAAGGGTTTTGTCGATCCATTTATGGACTGAAGCAAGCATCCCGGAGTTGGAATCAATGTTTTGATAAAGTAATCAAAAACTTTGGATTTATACAAACTTATGGAGAAGCTTGTATTTATAAGAAAGTGAGTGGGAGCTCTGTAGCATTCCTAGTACTATATGTAGATGACATATTGTTGATTGGGAATGATATAGAACTTCTTAGTAGCGTCAAAACCTATTTGAATAATGGTTTTTCAATGAAGGATCTTGGCGAGGCGGCATATATTCTAGGCATCAAGATTTATAGAGATAGATCAAGACGCCTAATAGCGCTTTCACAAAGTACATACTTGGACAAAGTTCTAAAGAAGTTTAGAATGGAAGACAGCAAGAAAGGGTTCGTGCCCATGTTGTCAGGTAAGACCTTGAGTAAGACTCAAAGTCCGGCTACGGCAGAAGATAGAGAGAAAATGAATAATATTCCCTATGCCTCAGCCATAGGTTCTATCATGTATGCCATGCTGTGTACAAGACCGGATATAGCACATGTTGTTAGTTTGACTAGCAGATATCAAAGTGATCCTGGAATGGAGCACTGGACAGCGGTCTAGAATATCCTTAAGTACCTAAATAGGACTAAGGATATAGTTCTTTCTTATGGAGGTGATGAACAGCTTGTTGCAAACGGTTACACCGATGCTAGTTGGAACACCGATCCGGATGACTCGAAGTCACAGTCGGGATACGTATTTATTTTGAATGGTGCTGCAGTGAGCTGGAGGAGTGCGAAGCAAAGCGCTGTGGCGAAATCTTCAACTCAATCGGAATACATAACTGCTTCAGAGGCTGCACAAGAAGCCGTTTGGAAGAAGGAATTCATTACTGAATTTGGCGTGGTTCCTAGTGTGTTGGACCCGATGGCCAACTACTGTGACAACACAGGTGCCATAGCTAATGCAAAGGAGCCAAGGTCACATAGCAAGCTGAAGCACATCAAGCTACGTTTCCACGCTATTCGCGAGTATGTCCGAGATGGTGACATAAAGATTTGCAAAGTACACACTGATCTGAATGTGGCAGATCCGTTGACTAAACCTCTCCCTAGGGCAAAACATGACCAACACCAGAACGCCATGGGTGTTCGGTATATTACCATGTAATCTAGATTATTGACTCTAGTGCAAGTGGGAGACTGTTGGAGATATGCCCAAGAGGCAATAATAAAAGTGATTATTATTATATCTTTGTGTTTATGATGAATGTTTACATCCCATGCTATAAATGTATTATTAGGAAACACTAATACATGTGTGTTTTGTAAATATAAGAGAGTCCCTAGTAAGCCTCTTGTTGAACTAGCTTGTTGATTAATTGATGATCATGGTTTCCTGATCATGGACATTAGGATGTGATTAATAACAAGGTTATGTCATTAGGAGAATGATGTGATGGACACACACCCATAATAAGCGTAGCATAAGATCAAGTCATTAAGTTCGTATTGCTGTAAGCTTTTAAATGCATAGTAACTTAATCCTTCGACCATGAGGTTGTGTTAATCACCATCACCGGATGGGTACTTTGATGACATCAAACACCGCTTCGTAACTGGGTGGTTATAAAGGTGTCATTGGGTATTCTGAAAGTATGTGTTGAAGTGCATGAACCAAGATTGGGATTTGTCCATCCATATGACGGATAGATATGCTCTGGGCCCTCTCGGTGGAATGTCATCTAGTTAGCTTGCAAGCATGTGACTGGGTCACAAGGGATGACATATCACGGAACGAGTAAAGAGTACTTATCAGTAACAGGGTAGAACTAGGTATGGAGATGCTGACGATCAAACCTCGGATAAGTATAGTATCGCGTGACAAAGGGAATTTTTTTCGTATGTAAATGGTTCAATCGATCACGAAGTCATCGTTGAGTATGTGGGAGCCATTATGGATCTCCAGGTCCCGCTGATGGTTATTGATAGGAGATGTGTCTCTGTCATGTCTACATATTCACAAACTGTAGGGTGACACACTTAAGGTTCGAAGTTGTTTTAAGTAGATATGGAATGTGCGTTGGAGACCGAATGTTGTTCGGAGTCTCGGAATGGATCCGGGACATCACGAGGAGATTCAGAATGGTCTGGAGAATAAGATTCATATATTGGGGATCATTTTCTGAGTTAGGAAATGTTCCGGAGTATTTGCATGAGGGTTCTAGAAGGTATCAGAATGTTCTGGAAGGTTCTGGAAGGTTTCTTGGAGTTTGCTTGAAAACCAAGGAAGGGATCAAGGAGTCCTGGTGGGTCAAGACTAGGAGTCGTGGGGGAGGAGGACTCCTCCCCCCTCCCGAATCCGCCGGCCCTAGAGGGAGGGGAGTCCTACAAAGACTCCCCCTCCCATGGCGCCTCACCCCCTTTAAATAGAGGGGCAGGGGCGCCCCCTCCACCCTGCTCCATAACACCCAATCTTTGCCGCCTCTCTACTCCTCCTTTCTTCTGCACAGGCATAGGCGAAGCCCTGCATAATTCTCTACTCCACCACCACCACCACGCCGTCGTGCTGCTGGGATTCCGTGGAGAAGATCTACTACCTCCGCTGCTCGCTGGAACGAGGAGAGGAAGGTCTGCTTCGACTGCCCACGTGTGACCGACTGCGGAAGCGCTACCGAAACGCGGCGCCAGAAGGATCGTCCACTTGACCGACTGCGGAAGCGCTGCCGGAACGCGACGCCAGAAGGATCGTCCACACGATCTTGAGATCGGCAAGTGATCGACTACATCAACCACAAGATCTAATCTCGTTAACGCTTTTGGATCTACGAGGGTTAGTTCCTATCTATCTCGTTGCACATGTCTAATAGATTAGATCTTGGCTTTTATCAAGATTAGATCTGGGTTTTGTTCGTTTTTGTGGTAGAATTTTTTTGTTTTCCATGCTATGAACCCATCAAAAACGGCCTCATACCTCTCGGCAGAGTTCTTCAGTCGATAAACGTCGAACTCCCCCTTGATACAAAAATGCCGGAACGGCATCCTGAACTCATTCATGCTCCTGAACTCGGTGCCGACCGAAATTATAGGATACTCCTGGTCATGTTTCATTTCTTCTACTTCAACACCCAAATCATCGACTGGAGTACTAGCCTCATCGTTAAGTTCCTTGTCTATTTCATCATCACCAGATTCTTGATCCTCTACAGTGCCTTCTTCTTCATCTGATTTAGAATCTTCGCCATCGTCTCTAATGCCTAGTACTGCACACATCATATTGACTCCCATGGGTTGGGCTGCACCATCGTCTCCACCCGAATGGACAGGAACATTGCCCCAACTCTGTTTTCTCCAAGACACTCGGTTGGTTCTGCTGCAACCACATGGGGTGGTCTTACGTTTGCACGCATCCCACGTACTTCAGTGGACAAATAGCAGTCAGAATCAATTTCATCTCGAGTGTACAGAACCCTCTTGCTCTTCCTGTGTACATCCTCCTTCCTGATGTAATCTTTCCTGATGGTATAAGTAGGGCTTGACATCCACGTTCCATTCCCCATCGAACTATGCTTTTTGCTGCTGTTCTTAGGTGTGATCTCCTTACTGCCTCCCCTCACGGGTGTTGGCTCCAGGGTGCTAGCATTATTGCCTGACCTCTGCGGCGTGTTCTTCTTCGAATTAGCCCTTTTGCTACTACTATTGGGCGTGTTCTCCTTCGTGCTGGCATTATTGCCTGACCCCAGTAGCAAGTTCCGCTCCAAATTAGCCCTTTTGCTGCTACTATTGGGCGTCTTCTCCTTCGTGCTGGCATTATTGCCTGACCGCAGCGGCTTGTTCCGCTCCAAATTAGCCCTTTTGCTGCTACTATTGGGCGTGTTCTCCTTCGTGCTAGCATAATTCCCTGATAGCGGCGTGTTCTGCTCCAAATTAGTATTTTTTCTGCTCCCACTGGGTGTGGTAGCCTCCGTGCTGGCCATCTTCGCCCCTTTGCTACCACTCCTGGGAGTGTTCACCACCATGCTAGCCCCCTTAGCGTTTTTGCTGCTACCATTCCGTGTGGCATTTTGACTTGATCTCAAGGGTGTACTCTGCAGCGTGGTGCCTTTTGTCGTGTGACTCTTGGGCGTCCTCTTTTCTGGCGTGGTCTCCTTGGTGACGTTCTTCCTTGGGGTGCCCTTTCTGGGGATGCTCTTGCTGCTCCTCTTTGTGACGTTCCTCTGTAAGACTCTCCTCTGTTCGAAGCTACCCTCAGTGGCACCAGCCCCAGTGATGCCATGGATCAGGTGTCGCATGCCTTCTAAAAGTCCATCATCTCTATTGTGGAGTTCCAATTCCTCTCCAACCGTGAGCACTACCAAGTGGAAGTAAACTTCACATCTATAATGTTTCCTTGTAAACGGTACGACTAAATCCCTGGTATCTTTCACTTCGATAGCCTTTTTTCTCCTGTAACCATAATATAACAAATGTGCTTCCTGGGAGGACCCCCACAGCACCTTCACACTTAACGATGCCATCAGGTCAGATAACTCTACCACTTCAGGGTTGTATCTGCCAAGGATTACATCAAACTCATCATAGAATTTTTCTGTGCCATCATCTAATTTTGCAGTATAATCCGCTACACCGATACGAATGATTACTTTGCCATCATCAGGTTCTTCAGGATAGAAACCTCCGAGAGGTTCGAGAGATGGAGCGGCACCATCAGACCCAGCCCCAATGCCACCGCCGCCATCACCAGCGTCATCATTAGATGGATCAACCTTGGTGGAAGTACCAGGACCAGGAGGAAGGCGAGGGCCCTTAGCAGCGGAAGCTACATTACATAGTGGATAGGCAGGGCTCCTTCTAACGGCAGCCATAATAGGATCAGCTGCTTCCATGCCACATCGACGATAAGGAGCAGTTCCCACAATAGAAGTGTTTCGAGTGCTAGCAGAGTTTAGACCACGAGCTGGCTTCAGACCAGCAGCTCGCTGAACCCGAGCACGGGTTCGAGGTGGAGACAAGGCATCAGTCTTTGCAACAATAGTGGGGCAGCCTCCGGAAGCCTTAGTTTGCTCAACAACGGCAGGGATTGGGTCAACATCGTCAAGATCAACAACACGAGGACGACCAGTACCAACAGACTCCATAGCACGGGTTCGCACAACTTGAGGACAGTTTCGAGGAGGAGCCGCACACAAGGCGGCGGTCTTTGGCAACAACAACGGGACAGCCTCCGGAAGCCTTAGTTTGCGCAATAGCGACATGGATTGGGTGAGCACTAGCCGCAACAACACGGGCACGAGGACGGGGACGACCAGTACCAGCAGATTCTAGACCAGAGTTTTCCACAACGGCAATACGGGGACTCCTACGAGGAGGTTGCCTGATAGAGGCATGTCGTGGACGAGGAACCACATTTTGCTCAACAATAGCAGGGTTTCGAGTTAGACCTCCTTGTCCAATAATAGCTGGGCGACTCCCAATAGCAGGAGCTTCCTCATCCACTATGTTACACACCAGCATAACCATGCGAAGCCTAACATGCTGTTTCATCAACCCAATTAGCTGACTATCACACGCTATAGGAACCTGGAAGCCTCGTTCATCAACGATGCTGAACCGTGTCGTCTGCTTTGGCCTCATTTCAGCAAGTTCATGCACAGCAGCAACCAAACCAGGGACAGTGCATAACTGCACATACGCTACTTCCATCTTCAGATTCTAAGCTTGTTTCCATGTGCTCTTCCCATGTGCTAATTTAATGAGGTAGCCGCAGATGGCCACCAGAACCGTGTATTTGGGTTCAGCAGAGATCCTAGTTGACAAAAATTGGAGACAAAAGATAAGAATGGTTTGTGAGCATCGTGCTAGCAAACAATTCTATGTTCGATATATCTCTGTAATGCCAATAGCCAGCTAGCAGTTATAGGTAGTGGGAATAGCAAAGATAAGAGTAGCTCACCCGAAATTAGCCAAAAGTAGCTCCTCGGCAAATGGATCTGCCATCCTTCGCGCTGCTCAGCTCATCGGCGGTAGAGGCGGGCTAGATCGTCACAATGGCTGGCACGACATTCGGCATTAGAGATCAGTAGCAGCAAGTAGGCGCAGCAACTTGGCGCCGGAAGTCAAATGCCCGAACAGATCATTTTGGTTGGAGAGGGGATTTCGACGCCGCCGGTGCTAGGGTTCATGCGAAAGGAGGGAGGGAGTGGATTTGTGAATTTGGTCAACGCATCATGCTCCTTTAGTATCTCGTTTTGCCTACGTGGTTGCCATGTTGGTGCTCGCGTCGCGGAAATATTACTGACATGAGGGTCCCGACCGTCTACTTCACGGGGCAGTTTCACGGCATGTTTGGATTTGGTAGGGGTGAGACGAGTTTGCATCGAAATGGCCCCTCTAAGTAGTTGGCGGCCCAAATTTTTGAAACGCGGTAATTTCAGGCAACTTAGGTACCGCCATGCACTGGCCTGCCAACTTTGGTACCGCAGACGAACAAGCCCCCAGCACCTGGGGTAATGTGGTTGCACTTGATAAAATTGTTCCGGTAAAGGCGTAGAACATCCCGTCAATTCCTCATTTCTCATCATCACCATTCCTTTTGTTAAAACCTCCACTCGGAACGATGCCTCTTCCCAGGGGGATTTACAAAGCCGTGTTGAAACATTTGTAGTAGGGTAAATCCCCAAAACAGTTCATTTTCTCAAAGCCGGGGTTTTCAAAGAGGTAGGGTGCTAACCACTGTTACGTCCAAAACGTATCTACTTTCCCGAACACTTTTTCTATTGTTTCTCCTCTAAAATTGTGTGATTTGGATGCTACTAACGCGGACTGACGCTATTTTCAGCAGACTTGCCTTGGTGTCTACTTTTTGTGCAGAAAAATCCCGGAAAATATGCCGAAAATCCTATTTCACCAGAAGACTCCCGGAGCCAGAATACGAGACGGAGGGGGCTAGGCCCAGGCCACACAACTGGCCACACGAGCAAGCCCTGGCCGTGCCAGGGCGGTGGACTGGACGCCCCAGACTCCCCCACGGTCTCCCTCTTCGCCTATAAGTTGCCTTCTGACCTAAAATCTCAGGGGGGGTCGTTGTTTTTCCAGAAGGAGTTCCGCTCCGCCGGCACCACCAGATTCCATGAAACAACAACAGAAACTCCGTTCTGGCACCCTGCCGGGACGGGGAATTGGAGGAGATCATCCCCATCATCATCACCATCGCCTCTCCATCGACCATCCATGTTTCCCCCATCTATGAGTGATTAATCGCCCGCTATAGGCTATGGGGATGGTAGGGATTGGATGAGATCGTTCATGTAATGGCATGAGATTGTTAGGGCATGGTGCCTAGTATCTTTTATTAGTGCTTTATGACTTTGTTGCGACTTGTTGTGCTTAATGCTTGTCACTAGGGCCCGAGTGCCATGATTTCAGATCTGAACATGTTATTGATTCAGTATGATAGTATTGTTTATGGTCTTACCTTCAAGTTGTATACACATGTTGTTGTTCGGAACCAATGGCCCCGAAGTGACAGAAATCGGGATAACCGGAGGGACTGGCTTTCATGTGAGGATCACATGTGTTCACGGAGTGTTAATGCTTTGCTCCGGTGCTCTATTAAAAGGAGCACCTTAATTGCTAGTAGTTCCCTTGAGGCCCCACTGCAAACGGGCTGGCAGGACAAAAGATGTTGTGCAAGTTCTCATTGCGAGCACGTATGACTATATATGGAACACATGCCTACGATTATCTAGTACTTGGATCCTTTATCTTATTTATCTGCAATTGCCGTATGTATTGATTGCCATGTGAATTGTCTTGTCCATGTAACGCCCGTCCATCCATCCCTATGCCTACCATGCTTGAATCCTACTGTTTGCTGCTATTGTTACTACTGTCTTTACTTTACTACTTCTGCTACTTTGCTATTCCTACTACAAAATTGTTGCTACTTATAAACTGATGTGAGCAAGATTGTTTCCAAGTGCAGCTGAATTGACAACTCAGTTGTTAAGGCTTATAAAGGCTCCCCTTGTGTTGGATCAATAAATTGGGTTTCACTTCCCTCGAAAATACTTCGATAAACCCCCTATACTTTTGGGTCATCAAGACTATTTTCTGGCGCCGATGCCGGGGAGCATGGCTTTATTTATCAACTTCACTTGGATTCTCTATTGTTCGCTGCTATCCATCCATCATGGGTAAGTCTCGTGATGGCAAGGTTCCTATTTTACCATCCACTACAAGAAGAGGTACGGTTCTGAACACCTCTGTTGCTCTTGATTCACCATATGTTATATGTAAGCTCGTTACACCACCACATACACATGCTACACACATTACTACTACTACTGCCAAACCACTGCAACATTCGGATCGTCTTTCTTCTTCTCAACCAGCACCAGATTAGACAGCCAATCCGGGTAAAGAACTTCCATGATAAATCCTGCAGCTAGTAACCGAGCTATCTCATCTCCAATGACCTTTCTCCTATCCTCGGCGAAGCGGCGGAGAGGTTGCTTCACCGGCTTTGCTCTAGGTCTCACTTTTAAAGAGTGCTCGGCCAACTCCCTTGGAAGACCTTGCAAGTCCTATGTGGACCAAGAAAAAATATCCCGATTCTCACGGAGGAAGTTGACGAGCGCGCTTTCCAATTTGTCACCTAACCCGGCACCAATTGTTACGGTGCGCTCTGGGAACATATCATCAACATGAACTTTCTTGGTATCTTTTGTGGCTTGGAATGAGACACTTCCATGCGGGTTACTCAGCACCGGCATATAATGCTGCGTGGACTGAGCCAATGCCGCCACCTCTTGGATTTTCCTTTTCTCTTGCGCAATCACGAGTGACTCGGCCAAGTTAGACCCGGCCGACGCACACTCAATGGAACTTCGGAAATCCCCAGCAATGGTAATCACTCCGTTTGGCCCGGGCAACTTCATATTCAAGTAACTGATGTGACAACTTGCCATGAACTTGTTCAGTGTTGGCCTTCCGAGTAACGCATGATACGCACTTTCCAAGTTCACCACTACGAATTCCAAATTTTCAGTTCGGCAGTTCTCTCGTGTCGAACAATACGTCAACCCGGACCTTTCCTATGAGCTCACAAGAAATGTCGGGCACAATACCATGGAAAGTTGTCCTTGTAGCTTGGAGAATGTTCTCCGAGATACCTAACTTGCGCATTGTATCTGCATACATGATGTTAATGCTACTGCCGTTGTCAATCAGTACCTTGGAGAACCATACATTGATGTTTGGTCCAATGAATGTCGGATCCAGAACCAACGCATATGAACCAGGACTTGGCATAAGTTTGGGATGATCTTTGATATTCCAGGTAATTTCCTGATCTGACCAGGGCATATACCTCGTCACTGCGGGCATTACCACATTTACCTCCATATGTCGACGCTGCAAGCTTTTTCTATCTGTTTTCTCAGTGGTGAACACATAGTAACTTTGATGATGCTCTCTTTACTCATTCCTCCCTTCATTTCCGGGGTACCTCTGATCAGATTGATGCTGGTTTTCCACTTGATGCACTACATCCCTTCTCTCATGGTTATCATACCTCAGCAAAGGGGGAGGCAACATTAGCTGTTGCGTGTTCGCTCCGGAGAGCAATTGCTGCCGGGGTAACTCCTGCCGACGTTGATCATTTCGGGGTGCCTGAGCATTCCCCAAACCACCTTGCTCTATTTTGCGCATCCACTCACATTGGCTTGTTGTATGACCCGCTGGGTTATTCGGATTTGGCGTGTGAAATTTACATGGCTGATCCAACATTGACTCATAAGTATACCTCGACGGTCCTTCTTTTCCTGCCACTTTTTCTTTTGCTCTAGCGTCCAAGTTTTCTTACCATCGTTTCTCGGAGTCCATTGCCCTCTAGTTTTCTGATGTTGATTGCCCCCTGCTCCGTGCTGATCTTGATTCATAGCTGCAACTTGTTGCGAACTCTACCGGTGATTCGGTCTGTCATCTCTTCTTTTACCTCTGTAATCATTCCTCCGGGATGATCCTGCTCCCTCTCTCTGGTAGTATTCATCATTTGACTCGTTTGACACGAGCCTAGGTTGAGTCGGATCACCCAGAGCATACGAATCAGTGATCCGGATCATCTCTGTCAGTGTAGTTGGCATTTTCCTTTGCAACTTTTGCCACAGCTCGCTTGCTTATATGCATCCTTGCGCAAACCACGCTATGGCCTCTGATTCTATCACACCCTCACATGAGTTTCTCACGGTGCACCATCGGGTTAAGAACTCTCGGTCCGTCTCATTCGGTCTTTGCTTACACATAGCTAGGGTATGTGGCCTATTGGGCCTCTGATATGTACTTGAGAAATTGCTGATGAACATCTCCTCAAAATCTATCTAGAAGTTAATACTTCCGGGTCGCAAATTGTTCAACCACACCCTCGCTAGCCCCTCCAACATCTGGGGTACATATCTCACAGCCCATCTCAAGTTGCCTGTACCAATTTTCACTGTTATAGCATAGTTTATCAACCAATCCTCTGACTTTGTACTACCGTCATACGTCTTAGTACCTATGGGTAACCGCAAGTTAGGCACCGGTGGCTCCTTCATGATCCGGGGCCCAAAACACGCAGGACCTGGAGGACCTTGACACTCAGTCTGTTCCGACCTATACAGTCGATCCAGTTTTAGCCTGGCATCATCCGGCATCAAATCTCTGCTTCCCAATCTCGACCCATCACATGATAGTCCGGCCTTGGGTATCCCGCATTCACCATTTCCGAATCTCCATTGTTATACCGGTCCTGCTCTCTTGGAGCACCTCTCTGTTGCATACCCCAGCCGGCACTTTGCTCTTGCCTTGGTATATTCCGCTGTTGCGGTTGTCCTGCCGAGTTACGCTGTCCGGCATTGCCATTTACAGCGTTTCCTTGACCTGCATTGCCTTGGTCGCGATTACCTCAGCCAGCTTCACCACGGCTCACACTTCGTCGATCATCATTTCTCTGTACTTCTTTTCCTTTCCCTACCCTCATTGGGTCATACGGGACGATCTGTTTGTTTCTTCTGGCCGAGGTTACTACCTCTTCTCTCCTAGGGCCGCCATGAGGAGACGATGCGGCTCCAGCGGATTTCTCCGTGTTACCCACCACCGAATGAATGATCTTGGAGGCCCCAGCTCTTTCCGGGTTTGCCGTGAGCAGTTCCTCATTTTGTCTGTTCGGGATCCGAACTAACTCATTGACCCTTTCTTGCTGCCTCTAACAGGCTTCACCTGTAAGACCCTCTAGCTCAAATGCTGCTGCATCTGCTGCTCTGAGGTCTTAGCCGGGGTACTGTACCTTGGCAGCCCCACGGACAAGCTGTTTTCTGACCCTTCAATCCTAGTATCACCCTCTTTGTTCATTTCACTCATGAGATTTCTCCCCTTTACTTTTACAACATCAACTTTGTTTTCCTTTGCGTACTCACGCAACGTCGAGTTCAACGACTGCTGAGCCGCAGCTATCTTTTTTGCACCCTCTAGAATTTTTTGCCTAGTTTCCTCTAGCTCGGCCTGTGCGTGAGCCGGATCTACTACTGTTGCTATAGGGTTTGCCAAGCTATCCATCGCTTCCCGCAACACATTCTCCGGCCTCTCTAGTGGAGGACCTCTACCTTTCCTTGGTCCTATAGGTGTTACCTCCGGATCTGGTGCCGGATCCTTGCTTGTGCCAGCGCCAAGCGCAGTCATCATCACCTCAGCATAGTCCGGGGAGCAAGTGATACGCGCCCCATTAGCCACGCTAAGGGGAGGCTCGCCTGCCTCAATGACGTGCCGCGGATGAACGCAGGATACATCCACATCGACGTAGACCTTGTGCGCGCCGAGCTTGACGAAGAGGTTGTTGCGCGGAAGAGGACGTGTGCCGAAGCAGCCAGCATTGTCGCTGATGAAATCCAGTGCTCCAAAGCGTTGGACGAGCCCGGAGACGATGCGTTCGCCGGTGCCGATGAGGTTTCCCGTCCGGATCTTCACCCCTGCTAGCGCCGCTAGCACCACGGTGGGCACCAACTGTCATGGTGGTGTCACGGCAGATGCCATGGATAGGCTAAAGGTGGGGACTAAATGCACTAGGGGAATCCAGGGAGGGATAATGAGGTGATTCCTCACACAGAAGATTTATATATGATCCTAGAGCTGTATTGGCGAGAGGAGGAAGAAGGAACTCTCTTACTCTCACCCAAAGTAGACCCGTACAAGACCTACTAGAGGTCAACCCTTAGCATGTAAAACCAATCAGAATAGTGGAACCCCTTATATAGAGGCCCTAGCGCTCCTTATATAGGAGGGCTAGGTCTCTACTTAGGGCATACGTGGAGGCATATGCCTCCTCCCAAAATAGTAAGCCAACAGGGTTGCTTTTCCCCTGCGTCACCCATGCAGAGGCTACGTGAGCCTCTGCGGTGCCTGCGTCAGCCGACACGAGCCTCGTCACCTCTTGTCGGCCACGCCTCGGTGGTCCTGCCCCTGTTTGCTTCGCTCATGCAGTGCGTACCGGGGTTACTTTTGACCAGCGAGCTTCCTTCCTTCTCCTAGAAGCCAGATATGACCCGGATCATAGTTGACCCGGCCACACCCGTTCCTGCATACAAGTTACATTCTCCTATCCGACTTACTACTTAAGTCGGTCGAGGCTCCGTTAGGTGGACATCCCCTGGTCCGGGTTACTCCGAGACTCGGCCTGCCTTGAGGTGACCCGGCTAGCGTCCGCTTTGGCCTTGCCGAACCTCGGCTAACTCGGCCTTTTATACCTCGGCGTGACCCTACCCGGGGGTATCCCCCCAACACTAGGTCGAACCCAACCAATAGGGGGTCTAGCAGGGGCGTCAGATCGATCTGAAAATGACATGGGCTAGCCCTAGTACTAAGGTAGGCGCTTAGTTTCTAGAGCCGATGTGTCCCATTGCCGGTCCACACGGCATCACGCCCTTTTGTTCCCGCCCTTCCCATCTCTTCCCACCAATATTTCCCACCCTTTCTCTCTATATATAGGGTCGTCGCCATTGCTGTGGGGCCCTCGGATTAATCCTCCGAGAATCCCTATTATACATACACCATGATCCCATGATCAGTATCAAAGTTAACATCCATTACTTAAGCGGATACAAGTGATACATTATATAATATTATGGCTACATTAGTCAACATCAGCAGAACTTCATCAAGTGCAGAGCCTGAGCCATGCTATAACCTACAGGCAATTGACTAGGAGAACATCCTAGCTCGCATAGTTGTCATCATCACCTTATCCTTGATATATGACCAAGTTAATATCCACGGACAATGCCAGTGACTTCTTTTAATGTACTCGCAAACCACCTTAAAAGAATAACAATAAGAGGATGTGTCGTATGGCTATGGTAGTACGAGGGATCCATGAGAGGTTCTTTTCTAAAATAGTTTCTCTTGTAGATATAATATCTACATATTTTTGTTGAAAACATTTGCAAAACATTTTGGAAACCTTTTTGAAAAGTTTTGGAAAACACTAGGATTGGGTCACCCATTGTTCCTCTTTCGGGTCATCTCATGACCAACTCCTTTCCTTCCTTTCCGACCATCCCATGGTCACAACATTTCAAAAACCTTTGCTTTTCTGAAATCCTTTTTGAAATCAAAACCAGTACCGCTCTATAGAAACCTTCCCAACTGTCCATGACCATGGACATGGCTATTTGAACATATTTACAGCATGGAGAGGTTGTACACTTTACCCACACCATCCGGGTACCCTTCCCTGATCACCTAAGGATCATGGGTTGAGTAACCGATCAAGACTCTCGGGGTGCCACTCTAGCATAGGCCCTACCCTATGAGTTGTTCCTCTAAACACCAGGACGTCTGGGCCAAAGACCAACCGGAGCGCATCTGACCCCTCAAGAGTGGGCACTTTCAATGAGAGGATGATAGTATCGACCGGTCGCTCACATGGGTAATCCTACGTCCTCTAGGTGATTGTTTAACAGTTGAACCTTTTTGAAAAGGAAACCCAGAATTAGGGGGAGGTGATCCCTTATAGGCAGTTGTGAGAATTCCCACAACCAGAGTAGCAAACATCTAGTCCAACCCTGTCCCACTCCAAAGGAATGTGGTTGCACGGGTTACTTGTTCTAGCAAAACTACAAAGAAACAGGTGCGTTTTTGTAACCATTTTCTTCCGGCCTCTTTGGTAAAAACAAAAACCTTTTTACTTCTCAAACTTCTCTTGCTAGGTCTGACCTCGCCAAGGTTTTACCATAAAACATTTTGTAAACTTTTCCGGGGTCTTCCCATCCTATAGTTTTGCTTCCGGTAAAATGAGGTCTCCAAAGGGGTATGGTGTTATACACCATCTACCATACTAGGGACAAGTAGGTGTCATCAAGTAAGTTGTACTTAGCATTAAAATGTGTAATGGTTTGGAGGATCCAAGCCACTATTAGATATAAATCATCATAATATAAAACAATGCAGTTTTGATAAATACTATGTAAAACATGCATAATAAAACAGTAGGACAAGGCTTATGAGAAAGAAGGTGGCTTGCATGTGATCAACAATATGGCAATATATGTCCCTGGACTTCTTCTTAGAACACCATAATAATAACCATCTTCCTCTGATATCCGAGATAATCACAACTATCGTCGTCAAGGAGCACACATGCAAACAAGCAAGGGCACAATCAACACAAGGCATACAAGCACCAATACAATACAACAAACAAACATACAACACATTATTCGCTTTATTAGGTTTTGGATAGATTGGGACCATAGCATTTGGAGTTACTATGATTGCATTTGTGGAATTTCCTTTATGATTTAATTTTCAAATACCACCTAGTGAAGGGGTTTTGAACTAAGGCATGGGTATGTATGATATAAATGTGCAAAAATGATATCACCAGATGGGTAATGAAATAACAAGGCCAACGCTAGCGGTTTCATGATTTTTAATTTTCCTTAATTAGTTATGATTATCTTGGTGGAAATAATCCTAGTTTGGGTGAATAAATCACGAGAAAATATATGTATCTCAAATGAATTTGTGTTTAGAGCATATTGTATATCTTTTAGTTCGTGATTTGTGAGAGTTGGAATCACTTTAAAATAATTACCAGAATGCCTTTGGGAAATTCCCAAAGTCAGTTCTATATGAAATTTGTAGTTTTCCTATATTTATTATACATAAGATTTTAATATTACACCAAAGGAAACAGGTAGGTACTTAAAGTACCTTTATGTAGAAATTGGATTCATCATTTTGGGTGTTGTAAAACACCTAAAGTGATTTATTTTACTGAATTAACTCTAGGAAGAGAGGTTTAATTCACCAAAATTAGTTAATGGCTCAATAAATTTTGGATCTCTTGGGATTTGGTAGGAATTGTAGTACCACTTTAGGTAGTGTTGGAATCAACTCAATATCTGGTGTAGATTGACCTAAAGAATTTGCATAAGACGCTTCTACATTGATTTTGTTATTTCTAGTACTAGAAGAATATAGATCCACTTGGTAGGGGACAAATGCCACCAGACAAGTACCTAAACCACCTTCCAGGGAAAGTTGGACACACTTCATTTGGATAGGTGAAACCCCTTGGAAGATTTGTTGCTTGTAATGGAATCATTTTAGTAGATTAATTTCCATTGAATAACAAAAATTTACTTTTGGCCGAGGGTTTGTTCTGCATGCTGCACAATACATGCAGGAATATGTAGGAATTTTGATCTAGTCAAGATATATCATTTTCCATTTTTACTCGTATTTAAAACAAACTGTCAAAATAGTGATCTGAAATTATTTATTAAAAGAAAAAGGAACTAGGCCGGAATTCCTTGAGGAGGAGGGTCACACAGGGGGCGTTCCAGTCCATCAAGGTTTGGGAGGAGCAGGATCCGATGATTTAGGACTAGCCAGGGCGGACCCGGTCGTCAACGACATGTCGACGCTGAACCGGTAAGGAATGCCCCTGGTCATCCGATTAAAGTGTAGATTGACTGCGGGCATGCATCGTCGACCTCGCGACACCGGCGATGAGCAGAAACCCTAAATGGTTCAGGGAAGATGCGAGGAAGCGTACCTGGGCTCCAAGAGGTGTCGGAGAGGCGGCAGGGAGACGTGGCAGTCCTGGAGATGGGTGGTAGTAGTGGGTTCAGCACCGGGATGGGGTTCGCGTACGGTGGAGGTATGTGGGCACTCAGAAGCTCGCCGGAGACAGCCTGTGTAGGTGTGGATGTCCATGGAGTGGTAAACTAGAGGACTAGGAAGGGTACTGAAACCATTTGGGAGCCCTTAGCGCTGCAGAGGGTGTTCGGAGGGGAGAATGCTCACGGGTGGAGCTCCGCTCGGGCATGAACTTGGACAGCAGCTCCGACGTACCTAGGACAGAAAGGAGGGTACATGGAAGTAGATTTGAGTGGGAGGGGTTAATAGTAGCGGGGAAAAAGGAAGGAGGTGGCCTGGTTCGTTGGCATGCTTGCCTTCTTAGAGCAAGACCGAGAGGAGATCTTCCTCTCTTTCCATGGCGTGAGAGAGTGGAGGGAGAGAGTAAGAGCTCGAGGGAAAGTGCTCTGGTGTCCAGGGGCAAAAATGAGGGAGCAGGGTCGGGGTGGAGAGCCTCTGGCCTATTTATCAAGGGAGTGATGGTCTATAGCGTGCAAAGACAATTTTAGACATGGAGGAGAGGTGGGCCTCGAGGATTGGGCAAGCAGGGAGGTGGAGATGGTCGTGTTGGGTCCTGGGGGGTTCCAAGAGGCAGAGGGGGAGGGAGGTGCTGCTGCAAAAGACAATAACTGGCTTGGACATGACCTAAAATGTGTCTCCTTCATGTCTAGGAGCAAAAGACAAGAGGAGGGGGCAGTGCCATAGTGTTAGCCACAATGCACACGACCTAGACTAAGGGATGGTTGTTGTGGAAGAGTGGCTGACAAGGTTTGATGAGATTTGATTTGGTTTAGCTGAATATTTTGGTTAGTTTGCCAAATTTGATCATGAAGATGCTTATGAAGAAAACCCAACAATGGCTTTGGTTAGAAGAGGCAAAGGTTCTGGTAGATAGACGAGGTCAAGATACCTATCTGTAATTATTTTGGAATTTTCTATGTATTAGGGATGCTCATTATACCAATTGTTCAAATAGTGTTGAATTGGTTTTCAGAAGTTGATTTCATATCTTTGAACTGGACAAGGATGGTGTTTGGTTTTATATGGCCCCAAATATGGATTCACACTTTGGATAATTTTCCGATAATTTATTGTTGGAGGAAAGTATTTAAGCCATTTACTTTTCCATTTTTGCCGTTTAAGAAAAAGGGCAATAAGAATTATTAAATCTCTTAAAAAATATTTATTTTTGAAATGTGAAGGTAGGATATGATACATAGGCCTCAAATGTGACCTAATTTGGAGTGGTGTTTTGGCAAAAACCAAACCTTCCTTTATGGAGGGAGTTTTAGAGGTTTTGTCCATTAAGAGAAATAAATAGGTTTTGGGCCATAATATTTATAGATAATATTTGATAAATCTTGATATTAAAGGTAGATATTGTCCACATGATGTATAAATCATTTGAAAACTTGGGATTTGAGAATCAAACTTTATTTGGAAGAAAATCAAGGTGTGAAGGATGTTAGGCATTATTATTTTTATACCATCAAAAGCTTGTTTGATCTTGGAGCTCAAATCTCCCCATGGGACATGGGATATATGGATGGATAGACCAAGTGGTGTATATCACGATGGAATATAGGTTTGAGATTGATCATGATGGAGCTGCCCAAGGGTTGATGACAAACTTTCAATAAAATAAGGTTGCCAAAACAAATTAGCAACTAGCCTTGAGAACCATGTTGGTTTTGGAAGCACAAAGCTCCCATTGAAACAAGTGAAGTAGGTATGTATAGACCTTCATAAGTAGGTTAAAAAAATGACAAGAATTGGTCCAAAGAAGATAGAATGAAGAAGTGGTCTTCTACTAGAGTAGACATGTTGATAAGATTTGTAGGAGTTGTTATTTTCTTGCTGGCAAAACTATCAGGAACAATTCGGTGGAAGGATGATATCCAAGGGAAAGAGTGGGCGTTCGTAGTCCTTAAGATGGTCTACAATAATGTTAAAGTGCATTACCAAAAATGAAGAAGGATTGGAAATGAGGGAGACTCAAAGAAGGCATCTTGATAACATTTCTAGATTAGTCATATTTTGGCAGATTTAGGGTTTTGACTAGAATATAATAGGGGATGTTTTTGATGGGTTGCAAGGTACCAAATCATCATCAAGTGGGTAATGATGAAGTGTAGATTGTGTAGGGTAGATGCATGCTTGATATGAGTCTTCCTTGTCTTGGAAACTTCTAGAAAGGTTTAGTGTTGAAATGGTCTGATTAAGGGTTTTAGATGATCACATAGTACCTAGAGGTCAGATCCAGCTTTGTAATGTTTTTTAGGGTTAGTGATATTAATTTATCTTAATCCTAGGGGACGATCTCCTAGAGTAGCTAATATTACTTCCTAAGCAAAACATGTCACAAAGCGGACCAAGGAAATTCATCTACCCAACACAACAACTACTATTAGGGTTACCATCAAGCCTAGCATGAGGTAATGATGGGTGTTTTGAAAGTTTGGAGTTTGAATAAGATGAGAGTCCTTTGTATCTCTAGCAAGAGTAGAATTCAAAAGCTTTATAGAAAGGTTTTGGAAAACATAAGGACATTATATATAGTTCTCCATAGTTTGGTCAATAAAAGCTAATAAAATGGTTAGGGTTGCAAAGGCATATTGGCTCAGCTTTTTTAAATGCTGAACATTTGAGAATATGGAAATAAGACAATACAGTTTTGTTAAATAGCTTTTGTAAACTGAGGGTGAGGTAAGGAGTATATCATCTACTACACATTTAGATGCATAAGCATAGTTAGACAACAAGTAAACACTTCAGCATTAAACAAGAAAAAGTGTTTGTTCCCCCTAATTTTTGCATTTTGGAAAACTAATCAGTGTTGCTGATATTGGAATGTTACAGACCTTTACCCCTTAAAAGAATCTCGTCTCGAGATTTGAGAGAGTAGGGTTAGAGGATTTTGAGTCAGGGTTAGTGCTATGTGTCTCGAGCGTACTAACTTCTGGACTTAGTCTTTGAACGGGGTTACTCTGTTGGTGAAGTTGAGCTTTAATATTCTTGGATGTACGGAGAGCTTGATTAGGTTCCAGTCCTGATTGCGATGGATGATCTCCCTTCTGTAAGGATTTATGATGTTTCTCTTAAGGTCTTATTGTATCCTAGTTTCATGACTTCGGGTCTAACTCCTGAGGTTGCTTTTGACAGATGGTTATTCTATTTTGTGGGAAAGACGCGGTCTTTCCCCCTTAGGGTTAAACTATGGTAACTCGAAGATAACATAGTCCTTCCTTCTATCCCCAATATTCTTCCAGTGTTGGAAACTTCCGATGATGTCTTCCAGCTAGGTCCTACGAGGCTCATATACTACTTTTATTCGTACTTAGCCGATCGAATAATTTGAGTCACAAGTCCTCTAAGCGGGTTAGAACTGAAGGGCCGGTGGTTCAGGTGGGACTTCAAATGATGTAGCTAGGAAGGATCTTCATGGCATCTTCTTAGATATTGACTCCTTAGTCTTCTTCAAACTCTTGGGAGTATTGTTTTGCCAGCTTTAGGATTTCGAGTTTTCTTGATTCTGAGCTTCCTCGGTATTGGATAATTCGATTAGTCTCCTGGCGTTGTCGTGGGGAGTTATCTTCTATTGTTTATCTATTGGGGACTCTCAGGTTGATTCTTGTAGAGGGACGTTGGATTTGGAAATCTTCCTGAAGTATCTTCTGGTAGACAGTCTTCGGGATTTGAGTGGAAAGACGTAGTTTTTCCACCTTAGAGCTTCACTATGGGTCTTCTACAAGGGTGTAGATCTTCTACCTTGAAGTGCTGGCATGATGCAAAACGAGGCGGTATCTCCTTGGGTCTTGAGTTGATGTCATTCAGTGATGTTCTATTGCGTAAACCTTGTCGTAGGTGGTTTCCCAATGAAGCTTTAAGTAGCCCAGGTCAAGTTAGACGTTTACGACTCTTCTTGCTAGTCTTTAGTCAGGGTGGAAGCATACAACTTCAGAGAGGTGGTCTTCACCTGAAATATTAGCGTTGCATCAACGCGTTGGTGGAGTAGACTCGGTGTCTTCATGCATCCTTGTTGTAACACCCTAGGATTAGGGTTAAATAAACCTCGGATTAACCTCCGAGATAAACTTAACTCTAACCTTAGAGACTCACAGTATAAGGTTTGATAACATCACATAACATAGGGATACAACAACATAAGTTTAAACTCTTAACATATTACAATATTAGATTATTATAAACTAGGGGTCACAGACCCATCATCACACCAAATATGTTGTTCTACACAACAAACTTAACAAAGGCCTAAGGGAACATTAACATAAGCGATGTCTAACCCATAGTCCTCAGGCTGCTACCTGGGACCCCCAGCTACTCGTCGATGTCAATGTAGAAGCCACCTTCGGTTGTAGTTAAATCATCTGTAGAAAAACAACAATGGCACAAGACTGAGTATGAGAATGTACTACTCAAGACTTAGATAACCTAGTATCTACTTGCTCTGGCTAGAAAACCTTTCTTTGGATTTTCTTTGCGTAAAGCCAACTTTGTTTGTAAACAAAAGAGAGAGAGTAGAAGCTCGTCTACATAGAATACTTTTAAAATGGGGTAAGAGAGCGACGAGTCCATGTTGAACATCTAAACTTGTTAACCTAGAACATATGAACTTCTCATCTAGGATCACCCCCTCGAACCCCCAAGGAAGCATCCTTAAGTACATGTCGAACAACAAGTTTTATATTTAGTTATCGTTATCTATGATCATCACATCCGTTTCCAAGTCGTTCATAATCGTGAACATGGCTTTTTGAAAAGATTTAACCGTATAGGGGAGTATAACTTTACCCACACGTACCAACCGACTCTTAGTGCCAAATTATTAGACCTCTTCCTTGGAGGGCCGGCAGAGGGTGGTTGACCATGACCTTTACCTTTCTTTTGCCAAGACCATGAGTCACACCCTAAGGAGGGTTCCACTGTAACGGGTTAAATCCCTAAGCCGGTCCGTAGAGATGTGAGGAGAGGTTTGTGTACCAGGGGCTCTATCCACCCCAAGCTACCCCGGCCACGCTTACCTAACTGTTATGATGCACCTCCTTCTCCTATGCTTTTGAAAACATTTTCAATGCTTATGCCAAATGAAAATCCCAAACTATGTGACTCATGAAATCTACTAGGCAAGATAGTTAGTCGAGGGGTTCCCAAGCCTCGTGCGGTTGTACGGTCGTCTTGGTTCAAGAGGCAAGAACTGAGATCCTAGTGGTGGCGAGCATAGGACTACAAAAACCACACCCAATGTGGCCTCCCATACAAGACTTAGCATGTTTATCCATCACCTTCCATCATGTCTCCATCTCCTACCTTTCTAGATTCTTTGGCATCTCCGATTCTTCATCATTGGGATGGAACAAACGTAATTACTAATCATGGCTAAGCTTGACCGTCGAAGAAGCTCTAGCAACGCTCACATGCCAGACCTAGGTATGGTAGGAGCAGTGGATCAGGTGTATGAGGCTACAACAGGGAAACTATGCAACATATAGGTAACTATATCTACTGACAAAATGCCACATTGGAATCATGTGCAATATAGCGAGAAAGTAGATACTTTGTAAAAGGTTCATAATGAGAGGCTCTGCTTGCCTTGTCCTTCAATAGACAAATATGGATCTTCGGTGTTGTTGACTTCGGCCTCCTGTTCAGATCCTATCGTGAAGAAGAAATACCAGAAAGGAGGAAAAAAAGCATCATCTCGAACCATGCAATGCGTAAGCACATGAATGATATGTCAGATTAAAGTTATCATGGCAACCCTAGGGTTAGCATCGGTTTAAATGGGTTTGTAGTCCCGAGGGGTTGGCATTCCATCGATCCCATATGCAATTAGGGGATTTTCGATGTACCTATAGACTAGCTAGGGTTTAGGTTGATCAACAATGCATGATTATATTTTTACAGCATTTGTCTGATCATTTTGATATATTATTCGTATCTTCTAATTAAATATGAATTAGTTATGAATTTTATATGATTATAACAATTTCTGCCTTATTTTAATCATTTTTGAAAATAATAAGCTTTTATCACATCAGCCTGACGTCAGCTAACCCTAACCCTAAACCTTCTGCACCGCATAGGCATCAAGCCCCAGAGGCTGGCCGGAGGGCCTAGGCCAAGTCATGGCCATGTCGTGGACATGCTAGGGCCAAGTGGACACAGCGGCACCGCCGATTAGTGGTCACCGGTGGCGATCCGGCACGACCTAGCAAGCGTGGTTGGGTGCGTTGGAAAGAGCTCAGCGAGGCAAACCACATAGAGGTGGCTTCACCCCTCTATGGTCGCCGAAGCTCCATCCCTAGCGAGCTACTACAGCGGCGGGCTCGGCTTCACGGTGTGGTGGTGCTACGGCAAGTGATCAGCGAAACGGAGGGTATTGTGCGGATAGGAATTCACTAGGAGCGTGTCGAGCTTGGCAGCAAGGCGACACAAGGACTGAATCGACGGCGAGCGACGGTGTATGGCGGTGGAGTAACATCTCGATTCTGGCGATTGGAGGTGCGCTGTAACACCCCAGTTTTGGCTAATCTTAAATTAGGGTTTGATTGTTCATTCATGAGCATCATCTTTAAAAATGCATGTAAAGAAAATAAAGGAAACCCTAACCCTAGCTATTTTTTCCCCTCTCTAAAATGAATTCAAAATGGTTTTTGTATTTTGAAAAGATCAAAAATTTGCAGCCCAAATTGATTATAAGGGCTCCTGAAGTATTTTAATATGTTTACAACAGTTCTTGTATTTTTGAAATATCCAAAACATAAAATAAATTGAAAATACAAAAGGGATAAAATAAAACAAAAATAATAAAATGTTTCAGCAGAAAAAATAGAGGCAAAAGCCACCTGGGCCAAAGCCCACCTTTGTAGCATCCTAATTGTCTCACAATTGTAATGCTACTTGGTCTAGTAATATAATGGCTACTTCCTATATATAATTGTTGCATCATAATTATATCATGCTCATGTCATCATGCCACCTTGCATTTGAGCATCATATAAAACCCACTTTCTTTGGTTCTTCTCTCATATGCATTATTAATTGTATTTGCCTCTTGATATTGTATTTGGTTATTGATATATTGTTTAATGCCCAAGTTGAGTTGGGGGCATATCTTTTATTCAACTCCATCACCTTTCTTTTCACCACCTTATATTCCACCATCCCATTACCCATGAGCTTGTATTCCTTTTTCTTTTGCTATTTATTCTAGCTCATGTGGGTGGGGTGGATTTAATTCTATAATTTCTTTTGCTTGGCCTTTATTCCACTTCTTGGGAATGCATAAGAATAATGGCATATTATTATTATTGTTTTCACAAGAATAAAACATGGCATTAATTATTTTGCATGGGCCATGCAAGAGCACCACCACCTTTATCCCATTTGTTTTCTCTTGGTTTTAGTGGTTCTTTTCTTTGTGGGATCATCTCCATCCCTCTCCACCATCCCCATGTTCTCATCAACACCATTTTTATTTTTCCTCCATGCATGATGCAAATGAGACCTTTTTCCATAAACCTCCTTCTCTCTCTTTTGTTGGGTTCACCTCCACCTCATCTCATGCTAAATCAAAGCCTCACCTTTCATCTTGGTTTGATCTTAAAAATATGTTTTAAAACCTAAACACCTAATTAAACCCTAACCTAGCTTTCTCTCTATTTCCCTCTAACCCTAGTCCTACTTTAAAACCCTAACCCCTACCCTCACCTCACCTCCTTCTCTCTCTTTCTAGCTAACACCAACCCTAACAAAACCCTAACCGAGCCACCCCTCTCTAGCTAAACCTAACTACCCCATCTACGACCACTCCTAACCCTAGCCCTAGCTCACCCGAGCCTCCCCTCTCCTCTCTCTTTCTCTCTCACAGCCGGGCATGCCCCACCCGAGCCTACCCTCCTTGGACGCTCCCTGGCCCGCCTGTCAGCTCCACCCCACCTGCCCTACCTGCCCAAGTCGAGCCCCAGCTCGAGCATGTGCGAGGAGGAGGGTGAAAAGGTGGCCGAAGCCACCTTTATCTACCCCGAGCCCCACAGGCCTCTCCCTGTCCCTCTCCCTCGCTTTTAGCCACCGCCCCACGTCTCTGCCTCGCTAGATCCACCCCAGGACCTGCCCTCTCCCCTCCGTCTTTTTCACCGACGCCAACTCCCTCGCCGGCCATCGCCAGTACCCTCAGTGTCTCTTTGTTCCAGCCAGCACGCGCGTCGTGGAAGTGGTCGAGGAGATCGAGGAGGACCCTCTGCTTCGCCCCGTACCCGCCGGCGAGGAGGAGAAGCACTAGAACCGCTGGAACTAGCGCCGCCCCGACGAAACCCTAATTGCGCCGGCCGCCAGCCTCCTCATCGCCCTGCTGCGCCCCAAGCCGATCCGCCGCTGCCAACCACCCTGTGGTGAGTCCCTCTGCCGCCTAGACATCCTCCGCCTCACCGTGAAACCCTAGCCGCGCCAGGCGTTTCGCCGAACGCCCTCGGCGCGCCGTCGGTCGCTGGTGTCTGCCGCCTCTGTGCCGCGCCACGTCCCATCTAGCCGCCTACCCCTCCCATTACAACTACCCCCAGCTACCGCAGTGGCTACCGCCCCCCCCCCCACAGCGCACGCCCAGATCCCCAGTTCGATCCCCCCGCTCCTCACCGCCACTGTCGCGCGCGGATCTGGTCGTCAGACCGAGAGGAAGATCCACAGTGCGCCTCCCCTTTTTGCACTTACCCCCCTATTTCCTTTACCGCTCAACCCGCGGTACACCGAGCCCACCAGCTAGCCTCTGTGAGCTTTTTACAGAAAAGCACTCCAGTTTTGGTAGCCTCAACCCGTGCTCTAGCACGCTCCCCACCTGTCAGCCTCTACGGGATCACCCACTGGCACGTGGGCCCGTAGCCGCTGGTCCCGCCTGCCATTCGCTGTGGCTAGGTAAACACGTGGTGAGAAAAGCCCGCGGCGATGCAACATTCTCCGCTGGGCCTAGTTGTGTCGGCCCCATCTGTCTGAGACTGGGGTTGAGTTCGATTGGGTGCAAAAAGACCTTGCAAATTTTCTGTTTTAATTAAACTTTTTCAGAAATTGTTTAAATTCAAATTCAAATCAGATTTTAAATAACTTTCAAATTATAAATCCAAATAATACATATAATATATGTTTTTGAATCAGAAAAATGTGAGGAATTAAAATATGACATGAAAAATAGGGTTTGAGCACTTTAAAATTTCGAGATAAACAAAATTACAATAAAATGCCCTTTTTCTTAATAAATTAATAAATTTATTTCTATAACTCCAAATTTGACAAATAATATGTCTAAATCAATCAGCGCGACGAGCCCGTTCTATCTATGCATTCCTTGTTCTAATTTGTAGCATGCATCATGCCATATTTATAAATCAGAATTGTTTATGACAACAAAAATTGGACTAAGTAAATAATAAAATGCTTTATTCTTGTATTCCACACCTCACCATGCCATGCTACTTTAATGCCATGTAAATTGTGCATCATTCATCATGGCATGCTTGTTTGTTTGTCGCATTTTATTTCCTATGCTTGTGCACTTTATTTATGTTGGCCCTTGTTTGTTTGGTTCTTCTTCGAATAGACGCCCAGCAGGAGAATTACCAGGAATCACAGGAGTACTACCCAGATCCATCTCTCGCTTCAACTGAGCTGCTAGGCAAGCACTACCACATGCTTGCATACATATAGTACCTATTGCCTCTATCTTATTCTTGCAACATTGAGTCGCGATTGCATTAAATTGAATCCCAAGTACTGCATAGCCTTCACTTTTAAACCCCACTGAAGCTTGTCCCTCCATCCCATGAGCCATTACTACAGGAGTTGTTTGAGCCATGCGAGTCGTAGAAAAGCATGTGTAGGGTATGTGAGTGTCTGATGGATAACGAGGTACTTAAAAAACTTAACCTTAGTAGTAATGGGATAACTAATGAAAGAGGCACCGGTGAGCAATATCTACTATTTGGTTTTTCATGCTCACTTGTGTCCCGTAGGACCCCGAGTACTTGATTCCTGTTCCTTGTTTATTCGCACTATCCACATCCGGGAGGCCTTATGGACCCCCCTGAGACAAAGCTTGGTTCATTCTTATTTCTTGGGGCCACAAAGTAGATTGGAGATTTATTACTATCCTGTACTTATGCCATGTTACTATTTTATTAAGATTGTGGGAGGAGCACCTGTACTGTTTAAGAATGGCGGAGTGTTTTCGCGGTATCGACAAGCCCAGTCACATTTTCGGGTTCCCAGTCGTTTACAGCCATTGGCGCAAACCTTGGGTTCGTCTTGGAGCCGGCCAACTTCGTTCCGGGTAGCTTAATGGGGTGGTCCCCTGAAATATTTCTAAATCCTGTGATTGCTTTGTCGTGAATGCCTTGTTGGGTTTTGAGTTGGTTTTTCCAAGGTTGATCGAGTGTGTGTTGTTATTCGTGCACCCCTGCAGCGTAAATCTTTATGAAAGTCGTGTCCGCGGTTATGGACGACTTGGAGAACAGTTTCTCGATCATAGACAACTATAACTAAAGTACCGCTTTTAATTTGACTAAGAACTTGACTAGTGAATAGTGCAATACTCATGGAATGTTTAATAAAACTGCCAATGGATGATGGGGGTTGTTCGTCCGCTTCCTCATTGGTAAGCGAGGAGGAGGATGGATCTGTTACTTATACTGTTATAACTGTTGTTCTTAATTCACGGATATCCGTCTATCATTGGTTAGGCGGATGGTTAGCGAGTATCTATAGAATTGTTAGCTATTATCTTTTGCTGCAATTGCGTCACCCCAGGTTGTGTCCCCTTTAGTGGCATAAAGACTTGCTGAGTACCCCTAGGGTCTCACACGATAAATTGTTTGATTCAGATGAACAGGTGTATTCGCAAGATGGATACTGGGTGGAGGAGACAGATGATGTTGGCAACGACCACTCGGTGTAGAGATTCCGGGAACGGGGATCCGTGTGATCTGTGGGCGGGATGTGTTTATTTATGTGGCATCTTATGCCGATTTGCTTCTTATCCGTACTCGGATCTTGTTTCCGCTTCTGCCTGATACTCTTATGTTTGTTATATGAGGAACTATCTTAAAATATTATCTCTATCTAGGTTATTTGAATCTTGCCGAATGGCGTTGCAATATTTCTATTTCTTTTAGATGGAATGGCTCTGAGGACTATTGTATGTGGCTTGCATACATACTCATTTGTGTATGTAGTTGATCCCTTCACCTGCTGATTACGCCACTCGTTCTTGTACCGATGTTCTGAAAGTAGTTAGGACGGCCGAAAGGTCTACCGTGAGTGGCCCTGGGCCCCACCGTACTATTTTAACCACTTTCGTTCATCCAGGCATGTAACTAAGAGCGTAATTCACCGAGGTAGTTACAATTGGTATCAGAGCCATCCCGCCCTTTAGGGTCTCAGCCAAAATGGTCGTTGCCAGTCTAGCAAATATTTTGGTAGTTATGTATACTAGGGAAAAAAACGTGAGAGTAGGATTGCTTCCATTTTTCTTCTTACCCACCCACCCTTTTTCTGGTAAGGAAGTGTAACGTTTTCAATCCTCTTCTAAAATTCAAACTAGGATTCACGTGTTCTGGGTTCCGTAGTACCATAGGTTGTGTTTGTGTGTGTGTGTGTGTGCGTGTGTAATTCTTTGTCTATCTGTTGCATCCAAATGTTATCACTATCTGCCTTTTGGTTATCAACTGTTGGTACATTCCATACCGACAAGCCTTTGTAAACCGACGCGATCTATTCTGGTTCGTTGTATACCGATGCGATCTATCTTACTCTTTGTTATCTGAGGTTATTTTGTTGGGGTGTTCTTTTTCGTAGTTACAAATCTTTAGGTTCCTCTTAAGAAGAAAGTGTTGGGATATGTGTTTTACTGATTCATGTGCGGAGTAATGATTTGAGTGCGGGATGGAGTCGCGACCATACCACTACATTTATCATTTTCTCTTGTATTTTGAACTAGTAGAGTTACTAATCTTGATTCGTGAAGTGGTTTTGCGCATAGAGTGGTATTTTAATGCTGAAATTTGCGGAAATTTTTTCTTTGTTAGTTTGTGTACCACACTCCTTGTTCAGTCGTGTGCGTTATGCTTAATATCTTCTAGTTTCCTTGAACTTTGTTGATATTTTAATATCATCTCAGTGAATTGCATCCTTTAATCTTGGTTAATTCCATTTTGGTACTATTTTGGATTATTATCATTCTCCATTATAGTACTGACTTGTGTTTTATATCAATCATAGGATGGCACCACCACGCCGTTCTGAGGAGGACATACCACCTGAACTGGGGGCTGCTTTGGCAAGTATTGCAAATGCTTTGGGTAGTATGCAGCAGAACCAGCAGCGCTTCGAGGAAAGCGTGAGGAGGAATGAGTTTGTTCTGCTACCTCCACCTCCCAAGCGAGGAGACATCAAGAGTTTTCGCAAGTTCAACCCACGTAAATTTGAGGTGTCTGATCAGCCACTTGATGCAGATGATTGGCTACGTGAAGTGTCAAGGTTGCTGATGACTGTGGATGTTCTCGAGCAAGAATGGGTCAAATGTGCCACTCACCTTCTGAAGGGAGATGCAGCTCTGTGGTGGGAAAATTACCTCAAGGCAGATCTTTCTGGTTTTCAGCCTACTTGGGAGCAATTCACTGCTGCTTTCAAAGAGCAATATCTGTCAGAAATTGTCATGGAAAGGATGAAGGAAGTGTTTCTCAACCTCAAGCAGGGCACTGACAATGTCAACACCTACATCAGAAACTTCATGAACCTTTCTCGTTATGGTGGCGATGAGATCTCTGATGACAAGAAAAAGCAAAAGAGGTTTAGGCAAGGACTCAATGCTTCCATCAAATATGCAATCACTCATGCAAGGCCGGTGTATTTTCTGGAACTCCAACACACAGCTCTGCAGGAAGAAGCAAGTAGGCAAGTGTTTGAGGAGTCATAGAAACACAGCCGTGATACAGCAAGCTCTTCTGCTATGACAGCTCCTTCTAAGCGTCGTGTCTGGGTTCCTAACACCCCACCGTCGCTCCCGGCTCTACCAAGACCGTCAAGCTATGCGGCAAGGCCACCAAACTCCTTCACTGCGGCTCCCAGGGGCTACAACCACAACTACCCTGGAGCGCCTGGTGGAGTCCCTGGCTACGTTGCTCCACGTCCACCTCGTGCTTTCTATACTTGTGCAAACACTAGGCATCAGCACTAGAATTGTCCAATGAACAACAAAGCTCTTCCACCACCACCTCCAAGACCTGCAGAAAGTTCTCCTATGATTTGTGCACCTCCACCTCGGGCTCTCAACATCAACACCAAGCCTGGGTCTACGGTTGCTCGTGCCAACTCTGTCAACGTCGCTCAAGCTGAGCATGCACCTGGAGTTGTGATGGGTATGCCTCATGTTAAATCAGTTTCTGCATGAGTGTTGTTTGATTCTGGCGCATCGCATTCTTTTGTCTCTAAGAGTTTTGCTGATAGGAATGGGTTATCTATGGATCCTCTCCCGAAGCGTTTAATGGTCCTTTCTCCTGGAGCAACAATGGCATCTTCTAAAATCAGCCATAACAATCAAATTGAGATTGGTGGTTCTTCGTTTCCGGCTTCCTTAATTATTCTGGGCAATTCTGATATTGATGTTATCTTGGGCATGGATTGGTTAACAGCAAATGCAGCTGTGATTGATTGTGCTGAACGTTCGGTTTCTCTGAAAATTCCTGAAGGCCATATAGTCTATTCTCCATGTCTGACTACTGCAATTTAGCTTTATTCTTTGGCGGCTCTGAATGATGATGCTATGGAAGGTATTCAGAGTGTTCCTCTGGTCTGTGAGTTTCCAGATGTCTTTCCTGAAGAGTTGCCAGGTATGCCTCCGGATCGTGAGGTTGAGTTTGTCATTGAACTTGAACCTGGTACCGCTCCTATCTCCAAGCGGCCTTATAAAATGGGTTCTGCCGAGTTGGCTGAACTCAAACGTCACCTGGATGAACAAGAGAAGTTGGGTTTCATTCAGCACAGTACTTCTTCTTGGGATAGCCCAACCATGTTTGTGAAAAAGCGAGACAAGACTGATAGACTTTGTGTTGACTATCGGGCACTCAATGCTAAAACAATCAAGAATAAATATCCCCTTCCGCGGATTAATGATTTCTTCGATCAGCGAGCTGGAGCTGTGGTATTCTCTAAGCTTGATTTGAGAAGTGGTTATCATCAAATCAAGATTCACAAGGAAGATGTTCCTAAAACAGCTTTCACCACCCGTTATGGCTTGTATGAGTACACGGTCATGTCTTTCGGTCTCACCAATGCACCTGCCACCTTCTCGAGGCTTATGAACTCGGTTTGCATGGAGTATCTTGATAAGTTTGTTGTGGTCTATCTGGATGACATTCTAGTCTATTCGAAGTGAAAGGAAGAACATGAAGAACACCTTCGGTGTGTCCTAAATAAGCTTCGTGAGAACCGCCTGTATGCAAAGTTCTCCAAGTGTGAGTTTTGGCTGCCTCAAGTCACATACCTTGGTCACGTCATCTCTGCCAAGGGCATTGCCGTCAACCCAGAAACTATTAAGACAATTATGGACTGGCTTCCACCCACAAATGTCAAAGAAGTCCAGAGTTTCCTTGGTTTGGCTAGTTACTGTCGTCGCTTCGTTCAAAACTTCTCGAAGATTGCGAAGCCTCTTACCGATCTCCTCAAGAAAGGCAAGAAATACCTTTGGACTCCTGCATGTCAAGCAAGCTTTGAAACACTCAAAGAGAAGCTCACTTCCACACCAGTCTTAGTTCCTCCAGATACATCAAAGCCTTTCTAGATATTCTGTGACGCCTAATTGCAAGGATTGGGTGCGGTCCTTATGCAAGAAAAACAAGTTGTTTCTTATGCCTCTCGACAGTTGAAGACGCACGAAATCAACTATCCTACACATGACCTCGAACTCGCAGCAGTTGTCTTTGCTTTGAAAATATGGAGGCATTACTTGCTTGGCAACCGTTGTGAGATCTTTTCTGATCACAAGAGTCTGAAGTATATCTTCACACAGCCTGATCTCAACCTTCGTCAAAGGAGGTGGATTGAGACAATCAATGATTTCGATTTAACCATCAACTACACTCCGTGCAAAGCTAATGTTATGGCTGATGCTCTAAGCCGAAAATCTTATGTCAACAACCTCATGGTGGAAGAACAACAACCTCTCTTGTGCGAGGAGTTCCGCAAGCTCAACCTTGAAATTGTGGATCAAGGATATCTTTTGAACCTTCTAGCAACACCTCTCTTGGAAGAAAAAGTCCGCTCCATTCAGCTTGGTGATCCTTACACTAAAAAGATCATCTCCAACATTCAGCTTCCGAAGTATGAGTCTTTCCATGTTGACGACCAAGGCACTCTCTTCTTTGAACACCGGATGTTTCTTCCGAACTACCCGGGTTTAAGAGAACAAGTTCTCAAGGAGGCGCATGATTCTGTTCTTTCTATCCACCCTGGCAGCACTAAGATGTACATGGACTTGAAAACACAATATTGGTGTCCTGGATTGAAACGATATTGTGCCAATATGTCTCGGAGTGTGATGTTTGTCGCAGAGTTAAAGCTGTCCATCAGAAACCTTCCGGTCTTCTACAGCCATTGAAGCCTCCGGAATGGAAATGGGAGAAACTACAGATGGACTTCATCACTGGTTTTCCAAGGTCGCAGAAGGGCAACAATGCAATCTTTGTTGTCATTGACAGGCTTTCAAAAGTAGCTCACTTCTTTCCAGTCCAGGAAACAATTTCTGCAATTCAGTTGGCTGAGCTCTATATCAACAGAATTGTCTCTCTGTATGGAGTTCCTCTTGAGATCAGCTCAGACCGTGGAAGCATTTTCACTTCCAAGTTCTGGGGAAGTTTCCAAAATGCTTTGGGAACAAAATTGAACTTCAGCACAACTTACCACCCTCAGTCGCAAGGACAAGTTGAAAGGATCAATCAGATTCTACAAGATATGCCCCGTGCTTGCGTTATCTCTTTCGGCATGAAGTGGGAAGAATGTCTTCCTTATGCTGAATTCTCTTACAACAAAGCTTTCAGAAAAGTCTAAAGATGGCACCATTTGAAGCTCTCTATGGTCGGAAATGGAGAACTACGATTGGTTGGTCGGGCGCAGGTGAAAGAATAATGTTTGGCCCTGACATTGTAACTCAAGCGGAGGAGAAGGTTCACATCATTCTTGAAAATCGGAAGATTGCTCAAAGTCGCCAGAAGAGCAATTATGACAGAAAGCACACGGACATGGAGTATGTCCCTGGTGATCTCGTTTACCTTCGTGTCACTCCCATGAGAGGCACGCACCGCTTTGGTATCAAAGGAAAGCTGGCTCCTAGATACATCGGTCCTTTCAAAATTCGTGGAAGAAGAGGAGAAGTTGATTATGCTCTTGAGCTCCCTGAACAACTCAAAGTCCATGATTTTTTCCACATCTCTCAACTCAAGAAGTGCTTCAAGGATCCCGGCAGGACCGTGGACCATGAACTCATCAATCTCCAAGACGACCTGTCTTATCAAGAACACCCCATAAAAATTCTAGAAGTCGTAGAAAGAAGGACTCGCAACAAGTCCATCAAGTTCTGCAAGGTGCAGTGGTCGCACCATTCCGTTGATGAAGCCACTTTGGAATGTGAAGATAAGCTATGTGCCAAGTATCCTACCCTCTTTGAGTCTTCTTCTTCTTCCTAGAATCTCGAGGCGAGATTCCTGTTTAGTGTGGGAGAGTTGTAGCATCCCAATTGTCTCACAATTGTAATGCTACTTTGTCTAGTAATATAATGGCTACTTCCTATATATAATTGTTGCATCATAATTATATCATGCTCATGTCATCATGCCACCTTGCATTTGAGGATCATATAAAACCCTCTTTCTTTGATTCTTCTCTCATATGCATTATTAATTGTATTTGCCTCTTGATATTGTATTTGGTTATTGATATATTGTTTAATGCCCAAGTTGACTTGGGGGCATATCTTTTATTCAACTCCATCACCTTTCTTTTCACCACCTTATAATTCCACCAACCCATTACCCATGAGCTTGTATTTCTTTTTCTTTTGATATTTATTCTAGCTCATGTGCGTGGGGTGGATCTAATTCTATAATTTCTTTTGCTTGGGCTTCATTCCACTCTTGGGAATGCATAAGAATAATGCCATATTATTATTATTGTTTTCACAAGACTAAAACATGGCATTAATTATTTTGCATGGGCCATGCAAGAGCACCACCACCTTTATCCCATTTGTTTTCTCTTGGTTTTAGTGGTTATTTTCTTTGTGGGATCATCTCCATCCCTCTCCACCATCCCCATGTTCTCATCAACACCATTTTTATTTTTCCTCCATGCATGATGCAAATGAGACCTTTTTCCATAAACCTCCTTCTCTCTCTTTTCTTGGGTTCACCTCCACCTCATCTCATGCTAAATCAAAGCCTCACCTTTCATCTTGGTTTGATCTTAAAAATATGTTTTAAAACCTAAATACCTAATTAAACCCTAACCTAGCTTTCTCTCTATTTCCATCTAACCCTAGTTCTACTTTAAAACCCTAACCCCTACCCTCACCTCACCTCCTTCTCTCTCTCTTTATAGCTAACACCAACCCTAACAAAACTCTAACCGAGCCACCCCTCTCTAGCTAAACCTAACTACCCCATATACAACCACTCCTAACCCTAGCCCTAGCTCAGCCGAGCCTCCCCTCTCCTCTCTCTTTCTCTCTCACAGCCGGACATGCCCCACCCGAGCCTACCCTCCTTGGACGCTCCCTGTCCCGCCTGTCAGCTCCACCCCACCTGCCCTACCTGCCCAAGTCGAGCCCCAGCTCGAGCATGTGCGAGGAGGAGGGTGAAAAGGTGGCCGAAGCCACCTTTATCTACCCCGAGCCCCACAGGCCTCTCCCTGTCCCTCTCCCTTGCTTTTAGCCACCGCCCCACGTCTCTGCCTCGCCAGATCCACCCCATGCCCTGCCCTCTCCCCTCCGTCTTCTTCACCGACGCCAACTCCCTCGCCGGCCACCACCAGTACCCTCAGCGTCTCTTCGTTCCGGCCAGCACGCGCGACCTGGAAGTGGTCGAGGAGATCGAGGAGGACCCTCTGCTTCGCCCCATACCAGCCGGCGAGGAGGAGAAGCACCAGAACCGCCGGAACCAGCGCCGCCCCAACGAAACCCTAATTGCGCCGGCCGCCAGCCTCCTCGTCGCCCTGCTGCGCCCCAAGCCGATCCGCCGCTGCCAACCACCCCGCGGTGAGTCCCTCTCCCGCCTAGACATCCTCCGCCTCACCGTGAAACCCTAGCCGCGCCAGGCGTTTCGCCGAACACCCTCGGCGCGCCGTCGGTCGCTAGCGTCTGCCGCCTCTGCGCCGCGCCACGTCCCATCTAGCCTCCTACCGCTCGCATTACAACTACCCCCAGCTACCGCAGTGGCTACCCCCCCAGCGCATGCCCAGATCCCCAGTTCGACCCCCCCGCTCCTCTCCGCCACTGCCGCATGCGGATCTGGTCATCAGACCGAGAGAAAGATCCACAGTGCGCCTCCCCTTTTTGCACTTACCCCCCTATTTCCTTTACTGCTCAACCTGCGGTACGCCGAGCCCACCAGCCAGCCTCTGTGCGCTTTTTACAGAAAAGCACTCCAGTTATCGTAGCCTCATGCCACGCTCGCGCATGCTCCCCACATGTCAGCCTCTGTGGGATCACCCACTGGCACGTGGGCCCGTAGCCGCTGGTCCCGCCTGCCATTCGCTGTGGCTAGGTAAAGCCGTGGTGAGAAAACCCCGCGGTGGTGCAACATTCTCCGCTGGGCCCAGTTGCATCGGCCCCATCTATCTGAGACTGGGGTTGAGTTTGATTGGTTGCAAAAAGACCTGGCAAATTTTCTGTTTTAGTTAAGCTTTTTCAGAAATTCTTTAAATTCAAATTCAAATCAGATTTTAAATAACTTTCAAATTATAAATCCAAACAATACATATAATATATGTTTTTGAATCAGAAAAATGTGAAGAATTCAAATATGACATTCAAAATAGGGTTTGAGCACTTTAAAATTTCGAGATAAACAAAATTACAATAAAATGCCCTTTTTCTTAATAAATTAAAAACTTTATTTCTATAACTCCAAATTTGACAAATAATATGTCTAAATCGGTCAGAGCGACGAGCCCGTTCTATCTATACATTCCTTGTTCTAATTTGAAGCATGCATCATGCCATATTTATAAATCAGAATTGTTTATGACAACAAAAATTGGACTAAGTAAATAATAAAATGCTTTATTCTTGTATTCCACACCTCACCATGCCATGCTACTTTAATGCCATGTAAATTGTGCATCATTCATCAGGGCATGCTTGTTTGTTTGTCGCATTTTATTTCCTATGCTTGTGCACTTTATTTATGTTGGCCCTTGTTTGTTTGGTTCTTCTTCGAATAGACGCCCAGCAGGAGAATTACCAGGAATCACAGGAGTACTACTCAGATCCATCTCTCGCTTCAACTGAGCTGCTAGGCAAGCACTACCACATGCTTGCATACATATATTACCTATTGCCTCTATCTTATTCTTGCATCATTGAGTCGCGATTGCATTAAATTGAATCCCAAGTACTTCATAGCCTTTACATTTAAACCCCACCGAAGCTTGTCCCTCCATCCCATGAGCCATTACCACAGGAGTTGTTTAAGCCATAAGGGTCGTAGAAAAGCATGTGTAGGGTATGTGAGTGTCTGATGGATAACGAGGTACTTAAACAACTTAACCTTAGTAGTAATGGGATAACTAATGAAAGAGGCACCGGTGAGCAATATCTGCTATTTGGTTTTTCATGCTCACTTGTGTCCCGTAGGACCCCGAGTAATTGATTCCTGTTCCTTGTTTATTCGCACTATCCACATTTGGGAGGCCTTATGGACCCCCCTGAGCCAGAGCTTGGTTCATTCTTATTTCTTGGGGCCACAAAGTAGTTTGGGGCTTTATTACTACCCTATACTTATGCCATGTTACTATTTTATTAAGATTGTGCGAGAAGCACCTGTACTGTTTAAGAATTGCGGAGTGTTTTCGCGGTATCGACAAGCCCAGTCACATTTTCGGGTTCCCAGTCGTTTACAGCCATTGGCGCAAACCTTGGGTCCGTCTCGGAGCTGGCCAACTTCGTTGCGGGTAGCTTAATGGGGTGGCCGCCTGAAATATTTCTGAATCCTGTGATTGCTTTGTCGTGAATGCCTCGTTGGGTTTTGAGTTGGTTTTTCCGAGGTTGATCGAGTGTGTGTTGATATTCGTGCACCCCTGCAGGGTAAATCTTTCTGAAAGCCATGTCCGCGGTTATGGACGACTTGGAGCACAGCTTCTCGATCATACACAAGTATAACTAAAGTACCGCTTTTCATTTGACAAAGAACTTGACTAGTATATAGTGCAATTCTCATGGAATGGTTAATAAAACTCCCAACGGATGATGGGGGTTGTTCGTCCGCTTCCTCGTTGGTAAGCGAGGAGGAGGATGGATCTGTTACTTATAATGTTATAACTGTTGTTCTTAATTCACGGACATCCGTCTATCATTGGTTAGGCGGATGGTTAGCGAGTATCTATGAATTGTTAGCTATTATCTTTTGCTGCAATCGCGTCACCCCAGGTTGTGTCCCCTTTAGTGGCATAAAGACTTGCTGAGTACCCCTAGGGTCTCACATGATAAATTGTTTGATTCAGATGAACAGGTGTATTCGCAAGACGGATACTGGGTGGAGGAGACAGATGATGTTGGCAACGACCACTCGGTGTAGAGATTCCGGGAACGGGGATCCGTGTGATCTGTGGGCGGGATGTGTTTATTTATGTGGCATCTTATGCCGATTTGCTTCTTATCCGTACTCGGATCTTGTTTCCGCTTCCGCCTGATACTCTGATGTTTGTTGTATGAGGAACTATCCTAAAATACTATCTCTATCTAGGGTATTTGAATCTTGCCGTATGGCGTTGCAATATTTCTATTTCTTTTAGATGGAATGGCTCTGAGGACTGTTGTCTGTGGCTTGCATACATACTCATTTGTGTATGTAGTTGATCCCTTCGCCTGCCGATTACGCCGCTCGTTCTTGTCCCGATGTTAGTGGTTAGGACGACCGAAAGGTCTACCGTGAGTGGCCCTGGGCCCAACCGTACTATTTGAACCACTTTCGTTCATCCAGGCATGTAACTAAGAGCGTAATTCACCGAGGTAGTTACAACCTTCCTTCTCTTATCTTCCGCCCGAGCAGCCGCTACAGCCTAACCCTGGCCCAACTGTAGCCCAGCTAGCCCATACCGCTTCGTCCCCTCCCCTCGTCGTCTTCCTCCTTCCAAGCGTACAGCTCACTATCGCCGGCGTCACCGTCGATCCCCGCCGCCTGAGCATCGTTGTCCATCGCAGCCTTGGAGAGGATAAGGAGGACCCCCGCACGCCTCTCTCCTTCCCTGGTCTTATCCTCCCCCTCACGCGCGCCTCTCTTCCTCTCTCCCCTACGGGCCAGAATCCTAGCTTCCAGAATCAGTTCATCGCCGTCACTCTCGGCCGCCCCGGGCTCCGTAGAGCACGCCGCTATGACCGCCTCGACCTCCTCTATA
The DNA here is from genome assembly GCA_910589775.1 of Avena eriantha. Lineage (NCBI taxonomy): Eukaryota > Viridiplantae > Streptophyta > Magnoliopsida > Poales > Poaceae > Avena > Avena eriantha. The sequence continues at coordinate 341,052,955 of OU342744.1, forward strand.
CTTAGCCCTGAAGATCGCAAGCCGGAAAGTCCCCAGTCCCTGGAATCGACGCTGTTGTCCCCGGCCCTGACAAAGCTTGTCGCCGTCGATTAGCCTCCCTCCGATCGTGCCCAGCCTCCTCGAGCCTTCCTCTGCAACTGTGGTGAGCTAATGGTCCTGAAGGACCACTCCACCGTCTCCCTCTCTCTCTCTGTGCCACGCTCCCTCCATTGCTCCGCTGTGCGCCGCCGTAGTAGTTGATCATGTCGTCACTCCGGTGACCCAAAAGGGGTGGCCCCGCCTCCATTTGGTTCACCCTGCGCGTGCGATCCGAACGCTCCCAGCCCCAACGCCCCGCACGCTCCCTCGTCGTCGCCAGCTACCACCTGGCGGTGGTTGTCGCGTGATGTCACGCTGACGCGGCCCTGACGTGGTCGTGAACCTGCTAACCGCCACGGTGGCACCGGACGTGGCCCCTGGCCCACAAGTTAGCCTCTGCCCTGGTGAGAAAGGTTAGGGTTAGGACATGGTGACGTCAGCTATGTGTCATGCTGACGCAATAAAGGGTTTAAATTGTTTTAATTATTTCTGAAAAGAGTTTGATCTTATAAATTTAATATCTAATTATTTATAAGTCAGAAAGATATGTATAATATATCAAAATGTTCAGAAAAGTTGGATCTTTACAATAGACTCATAATCATTTGTTGTTCAACAACTTTAATTAAAAGTTTAATTAGAAGAATCAATTGAACCCCGCAGGTGATTCCGAGGTTTCCCCTGTTCTAGTGTTTGTGACACTTCGGATTTCGCTTAAATTGTCAAGCATATTCTTAGGGTTCACTAAAATACTAATTAACTTTTCATATCATCATCCTTGCTTGAGCATTTTATGGATGCCATCTGTTTATTGTTGTTCCCCCTTTCTTTCTGGTGTTTTCTTCTTCCCGGTAGAATACGATATAGAGATTAAGATGGAAGACCGAGATCAACACCATCAAAGACCGACGGACAATACTTGACCAACTGTAATCAAGTCAAGTACAAGGCTTCCGAAGATCTATATCTGGGTATCAACAAAAAAGGCAAGCGTAACCCACCATGAAACAATCCTATGCTTTCAAAGTATTTCATCTCGTGCCATGATGCATACGATTCTGCTGTGGACTTTATCGATAGATAGAGTATCCCATCTGTTGCATTACTCCCTTTGAGATTATATTACCTGATCCACTACTCCTATAATAACTAGGTTTGGCTTGCGTGCACTGCTAGAGCTTATATCTGTGTCTTTCTTAGCCATGCCTCGCTGTCAATGCTGGTTCATCCAAATGATGTATCGATTTTGGAGAATCTAGTATGACAAGAGAACGTGATGAGTTGAGAATCTAGTATGACAGGCTTGTATGGGAGGCCACGGTGGAATGTGCTTTTTCTAGTCCCATGCTCGCCACCACTAGGACCCAAGTTCTTTCCTTGGGATCAAGACGAGCGTACAGCCACACGAGGTTAATGGGGACCTCACGAGTAACTAACTTGTCTAGTAGATTCCATGATTCACATAGTTCGGTGTTCCATACGACATATGCATTTTGGTTGTTCTCGAAGGTTGTGAAGGAGGTGCATTCATACAGGTAGGTAAGCATGGCCAGGGTTGGGGAGGCGGTTCCTCTGGGTAAACCAACCTCGTCTCATATCTCTAGGGACCGGCTTCGGGATTTGACCCGTTACAACGGAACCATCCTTAGGGCGTGACTCATGGTCTGGACTAAGCAAGGTAAAGGTCGTATCTAACCACCCTCTGCCGACCTTCCAAGGAAGAGGCCTAATGATCCGGCATTAAGAGTCGGTTAGTACGTGTGGGTAAAGTTGTACACCCCTGCAGGGTTAAATCTTTTCGAAAAGCTATGTTCGTGGTCATGAATGCTTGGTGACCGAATTCTAAGATCATAGATAACTTTAACCTAATTGTAAAACTTGGCAGTTCAACGTGTGCTTAAGGATGCTTCCTCAGGGTACGAGGGGGTGATCCTAGTTATGAGATGAGGATTACTTTGGTGGATATCAAGATGATGATCAATTATTTGGAGATGTCACTCTCTTAGCCCCTTTTAAAGATTCTGATTAGATGAGCTTCTTCTCCCTCTTGTTTTATAAATAAAACTGGCTTTATGCAAAATAACCCCACCAGCCATAAGTCTTGCGGAGTACACCCTGTACTCACCCTTGCTTTGTTGATACTTTTGTACAAGAGTAAGTGTTCCACTGAAGAAAAGCTTGGTACGACATCAACACTGACGAGTAGCTTGGGGTTCCTGGCCGGCAGCCTGCAATCTATGGGTTGGGACGTCATCATTATGCTTCAGGCCTCTTAGGCCATTTGTTAAGTTTGTTATAGTTAATAGCATAATTTGCCTTCCGTTGTTTGATGTCTGTGGTCAGTGACCTCTGCTTGTAATATTTTGGTCCTTCGCTCAGTTTGAGTCGCAGGGTTACTGTTATGTTACGGATTCTTCACTAGATATCCTCGAGCTCTAGGTCAAGGTTATGTCAAGCTAATGTCTGGATTTGTTTAACCCTGATCCTGGGGGTGTTACAGTTTTTGGTATCAGAGCAGTACCAACCGTAGGAAAACCTTGCTATTGGTCGATGTTGAGTCTAGTGTTTGTGAAAAATATTTCAAAGATGAAAAGTATTTGTGAAAACTCTAGTATGCTTCTTTTTCTCCATATCCAGTTTCGCACTAACTCTGGGTCATCTTACATTGTTTTGATTTGGAGAAGTTTTGATATCTCTTATAGTCTTTCAAATTTAGGTGCCTTTTGGGCAGGTCGTTTCTCAGCCAGTTGACCTAGTGTTAAGTTCTCTAGAGTTGTGTGTGTTGTGTTCTTTGTGTCCCCTTTGCTCTGTTTCTTCTGAGAGATTCCTTTCCATCATGATCTCTCTACCTTATGGGGCCCCAGTATTATATTCTATGGCTCTATAGTGTTGTATTATAGGCTTCGAGGTTTCTTCTCGCCCCGTATGCCTCCTTTTTATTTGTTTGGGTACTTCAGAAGTCTGTATTTCCTCTTGGAAGCTACCTCGTGATTACTGTCTTGCAGTGTACGCTATGTCATTCAAGTAGTAGTTACTTCTTTCTCGGGTTTTAACCCTTGGACTCGAACCGAAGATAACGGACTGTGCTGGATTCTGGTGTTATGAATCGTGTACATGAAGCTGATCTTTAACCCAAGGTCCATTCCTTTGACCCCTGATGCTAATGTTTACACATTACCTCAGGATGGCTGGTACTACAATTATAGCCTTCAAGCTCGTGGTCTTTGTCGCGATTGAATTGTGACAATTAAGGACTTCCCCTACCACTAGCTATGGCAGATGTTCTTTAATGGAACCAAATAAATCACGACAAGAGTACTCCTCGTGAGTCTCGCATCTATACTCGTGACTCTACCACACCCTCCCTTCTCTGCATGGGTTTTTTGAAGAATGATAATCTATGCATCCACATCTCGGGATTCTATTCTGAGCATGTTCCTTTATCCCTTGTTGTTTCCGACCTTTGTCTATCAGTTGGTAGCCAAGTGGTATTGTGCATTGGTGTCTTCTAATGCAAGATACTCTTGTGGTCCATCTTGAAAAACCAATTTAGGATGTAAGGAGAAGCAAACTCCAGTACCTTTTCATATCTAGGACTAGGTCAAAGTGTTGTAATCCTCAAATCAAGAGGCATGATTAGCTTCTATCTGTTCTACCTTAGAGTATCACACCCTTTTACATTAAGAGGTTGTGTTGAGTTTCATGACCCCTTAATGAAGTGATACTCTCACACATATTTCCCCACCATTCTTCCAAGGTTTCGTGCTCATGAAGGATGTGTGTACGTAATAGTGTGGCCATATGTGATTCTTAGTAATTATTAATGCTTTGAACTCTAGGGACATTTATGTCATTCTTACCGTGGTATGTTAATCCTATCACTAAGAAAAGGATGATTATGCTACCAAGTCCGTCACCCTATTGCATTCTCTTCGGTCAAAGAGTTAGGCCTGTGCCAAGATCTGAGACTATGTCCCTTGCCTTATCAAGCAAGTTCCCGCTCGAACTAAGTGACATATCGGTTGTTCATGATATTCTCGACGTCTTTCTAGAAGTATCGCCATGTTGCCACATGACCGTGTTGTCAAGTTCTTGAGTAAGCAAGTTCTCTGAACTGCTCCTTTCTCCAAGGATCTGTAATGGATACCCCTGAACTAGTTGGTTGAGCATAAATAACAACTTGGAGAGTTGTAAGACAAAAGTTATATCCGACCTAGTTCATCTTAAAGGGATGTCTAGTTTTGTTTGTGCCGAAGAAAGATAGTATCTTCGTCATGGATATGTTATCTTCCCACGCATTTGATTTGATTTGGGTTATCGTCAAATCAAACCCAATTCCAAGGACTATCTTGATTATGTTACTACTTCTGATGTTTCACTTGAGTACATCTTCACGTCCCTTGGTTTGACCAATACTCTGCCTCGTTCATACCTCATATGAGTCTAATGTCTTGGAGTACCTCTATAAGTTTGTTATTGAGCCCATCGATAACATCCTTGTATTCTCCATGCTAGAATAGATTCATACGGAATAGTTGGCATTAATGTTGCAAAAATTTGTAAGAACCGTCTTGGGGTCATCTCGAAGTATGTGTTCTAGATGTTAGAAGTAGCCTTCTCCGATTCACGTGCAATTGTTGAAAGATGACATTGTGGATTCCAGTAGAGTTTTCTCTATACCCTCAAGGACACGGTTGTATTTCGTTGCAAGTACTCGATGTATAAGAAATTGTCCTTTGACATGTTATTAATACATGGGTCTAGCAATCTAGCTCAGTCTATTGGAGCTTGACACTGAAGTGCATGTCTTGAGAATCTAGTAACTTTATCTTGTGGTAAATGTTGCAAACTTTCTATTCGGACATGCTGAGTCTGAAGTATCATCTCACCTAACCAAATCTGAATCTCAAGCAGATATGATGGTTTGTGTTCTTCAAGGTATTGACATAGGTCTCTTTGTAAACCTGGCAAGATTGATGTAATGGTTGACACAACTTGTCAGAATGCCTACCATCAAATTCTCTTGAATCAGCAAATAACAACCACTCTTCATGAGGCTTGTTCTATGATTTATTATATGAGTTGTTCTTATGGTTTCCTTTGTATCCGAAGTTTGATCTTTACTTGATGTCTACTTTCTCGAACATCAAGTATAACATTTAAAGTAGCGTTGCTAAATTTCTCTCGGTCTATTCTCTAGACCCTTTTATGTTGGCAAGCATCTTATTGTGCCAAGTAATTGAAGTCTAAGAATGAAGTTTCTTTTTCCTCGTGTCATCAGGAATCTACTTACCTCTTCATCATGGTGGAGTAAAGTGATATCATGATGTTTGGCAAAGATTATGATAGACCCTAGATGAATAAAGAGTTTCCTTCAATATCAAGCATGTTCGAAAAGCGACTGAGATGTTGGTAATCATTAGTTCCTCTTGTTACATGTTCCTTGTGACGTTTACGAGTCCTCGCCACAAAATACCTTTATGTCTTAACCTTCTAGTGAACGAAAGAGTGACCCTTCTGTATCAAAAGTAGTTCAATAGCTTGGTTATCCGTATCTCGGTGACCTAAAATCTCTACTTAAGTCGTTTAGTAGAGTTTCAATTCTCGAAGTATGTGGTCATGTTCTTTCTGTTGTAAGTTTTCCTTTCAGAGGCTTAAGCTCTTCTGAAGCTCCATGGTCTAAATCCTTATGAAGATCAGTTATCTAACACCTTGAAACCTTCTCCTCTTGTTTCCTCTGTTATATTGTTGTGTTTCATCTTCGTCACCTCAGAGTTGTTTATGAACACTCACTCATGAGATGATCACAAGATACTCTGCGTGTTGTTCGTGTGTTTCCCCCTTATCCTTAGAAGTGACACTGTTTCTCTTCCTTCTTCATACCTGTGGAATCTCGGGTCGAGATTCTCGTAAGGGGGATAGAGTTGTAACACCCTAGTTTTAGCTAATCTTAAATTAGGGTTTGATTGTGCATTCATGAGCATCATCTTTAATAATGCATGTAAAGAAAATAAAGGAAACCCTAACCCTAGCTATTTTTCCTCTATTTTGAAAAGATCAAAAGTTTGGAGCCCAAATTGATTATAAGGGACCCTGAAGTATTTTAATATGTTTACAACAGTTCTTGTATTTTGGAAATATCCAAAACATAAAATAAATTGAAAATACAAAAGGGATAAAAGAAAACAGAAATAATAAAACGGTTCAGCAGAAAAAATAGAGGAAAAAGCGACTTGGGCTGAAGCCCACCTTCCTTCTCTTATCTCCCGTCCGAGCAGCCGTTGCAGCCAAACCCTGGCCCAACTACAGCCCAGCTGGCCCATACCGCTTCGTCCCCTCCCCTCGTGGTCTTCCTCCTGCCAAGCGCACAACTCGCTGTCGCCGGTGGCACCATCGATCCCTGTCGCATGAGCATCACCGTCCATCGCAGCCCTGTAGAGGATAAGGAGGACCCCCGCATGCCTCCCTCCTTCCCTGGACTTATCCTCCACCCTCGCGCGCGCCTCTCTTCCTCTCTCCCCTACGGGCCCAAATCCTAGCTGCCAGACGCCATTCGTCGCCGTCGCTCTTGGCCGCCCCTGGCTCCATAGAGCACGCCGCTGTGACCGCCTCGACCTCCTCTATACTTAGCCCTGAAGATCCCAAGCCGGCAAGTCCCTAGTCACCTGAATCGAAGCCGTCTTCCCCGACCCCGACGAAGCTTGCCGCCGTCAATTAGCCTCCCTCCGACCTTGCCCGGCCTCCTCGAGCCTTCCTCTACAACCGTGGTGAGCTAACGGTCCTGAAGGACTACTCCACCATCTCCCTCTCTCTATGCCATGCTCTCGCCATTTCTCCGCCGTGCGCCGCCGCAGTAGTTGATCCCTCTGTCGCACTAGTGACCCAAAAGGGGTGGCGCCACCTCCATTTGGTCCGCCCTGCGCGTGCGAGTCGAACGCGCCCAGCCCCCAGCCCCACGCGCCCTCCCTCGCCGTCGCTGCCGACCACCTGGCGGTGGCCGTCGCGGGACGTCATGCCAACGTGGCCCTGACATGGTCGTGGCCCCGCTGACCGCCACGGTGGCACTTGACGTGGCCCCTGGCCCACAGGTCAACCTCTGGGGGAGCCTCTGCCTCAGTGAGAAAGGTTAGGGTTAGGACGTGGTGACGTCAGCTATGTGTCATGCTGACGCAATAAAGGGTTTAAATTTTTTTAATAATTTCTGAAAAGAGTTTAATTTTATAAATTCAATATCTAATTATTTATAAGTCAGAAAAATATGTATAATACATCAAAATGTTTAGAAAAATGAGATCTTTACAATAGACTCATAATCATGCATTGTTCAACAACTTTAATTACAAGTTTAATTAGAAGAATCAATTGAACCCCGTAGGTGATTCCGAGGTTTCCCCTGTTCTAGGGTTTCGACCCTTTGGATTCCGCTTAAATTGTCAAGCATGTTCTTAGGGTTCATTACAATACTAATTAAATTTTCATATCATCATTCTTGCTCGAGCATTGCATCGATGCCATATTTTGATCGTTGTTCCCCCTTTCTTTCCGGTGTTTTCTTCTTCCTGGTAGAATATGATATCGAGATCGAGATCGAAGACCGAGATCAACACCATCGAAGACCGACGAACAATACTTGACCAATTGTAATCAAGTCAAGTACAAGGCTTCCGAAGATCTATAACTGGGTATCAACAAACAAGGCAAGCATAACCCATTGTGATACAATCTTATGCTTTCAAAGTATTTCATCTCATGCCATGATGCATACGATTCTACTGTGGTCTTTATCGATAGATAGAGTATCCTGTCTGTTGCATTACTCCCTTTGAGCTAATATTACCTGATGCCCTACTCCTAGCATAACTAGGTTTAACATGTGTGCACTGCTAGAGCTTATATTTGTATCTTTATTAGCCATGCCTAGCTGTCAATGTTTGTTCATCCAAATGATGTATCATTTTTGGAGAATCTAGTATGACAGGAGAACATGATGAGTTGAGAGAAGTGGTAAAGGTTAAACATGTTAAGGCTTGTATGGGAGGCCACGGTGGAATGTGCTTTTTCTAGTCCCATGCTCGCCACCACTAGGACCCGAGTTCTTTCCTTTGGACCAAGACGAGCGTACAGCCACACGAGGTTAATGGGGACCTCACGAGTAACTAACTTGCCTAGTAGATTCCATGAGTCACATAGTTCGGTGTTCCATTCGACATATGCATTTTGGTTGTTCTCGAAGGAGGTGAAGGAGGTGCATTCATACAGGTAGGTAAGCGTGGCCCGGGTTGGGGAGGCGGTTCCTCTAGGTAAACCAACCTCACCTGACATATTTAGGGACCAGCTTCGGGATTTGACCCGTTATGGCGGAACCATCCTTAGGGCGTGACTCATGGTATCGGCGAAAGCAAGGTAAGCATCGTGTCTAACCACCCTCTACTAGCCTTCCAAGGAAGAGGGTTAATTATCTAGCATTAAGAGTCGGTTAGTATATGTGGGTAAAGTTGTACACTAATTAGATGAGCTCTCTTATCCCCTTCCTTGGAGATGTCACTCTCTTATCCCCTTTTAAAGATTCCGATTAGACGAGCTTCTTCTCCCTCTTGTTTTATAAATAAAACTGGCTTTATGGAAAATAACCCCACTAGCCATAAGTCTTGTGGAGTACACCCTGTACTCACCCTTGATTTGTTGATACTGTTGTAGCAGAGTAAGTGTTCCCCTGAAGACAAGTTTGGTACGACATCGATAGTGATGAGTAGCTTGGGGTTCCCGGCTGGTAGCCTAGAATCTATGGTTGGGACGTCATATTCTGCTTCAGGCCTCTTAGGACATTTGTTAAGTTTTCTATACTTAATAGCATAATTTTCCTTCTGTTGTTTGATTTTTGTGGTGAGTGACCTCTGCTTGTAATATTTGGGTTCTTTGCTCGGTTATGAGCTTGCTGTAATAATTTTTGAGTCACAGGGTTACTGTTATGTTACCGATTCTTCACTAGATATGCTCGAGCTCTAGGTTAAGCTTATGTCAGGCTAATGTATGGATTTGCTTAACCCTGATCCCATGGGTGTTACACGCGCTGAGCTGCGTGAACTATATGGAGAGAACGAGGAGATGAATTCGGTCATGCTGGTGGTCTCAGCAGAGCTCGGGGTGACCTGGGACGACGAGGGCGTCGACAACAGCGAGCTAGATCTCGCCGCCCATGGCGAGAGAGGAGAAGGGTAAGTGGAACTGGCGTCTAGGAGAGGATAAGGGCAAGCCACGGAGCTCCTTCCTCATCATCGACGAAGACGACGGTACGACTAGCTATCAAAGCGGTACGGGCCGCATTTGCACCCTGAATGGGCCGGCTAAGGCTGTTCCTGGGTCGCGGAGAAAGGAGAGGGACAGGCTGGTTGCTGGGCTGCGGCCTTTTTCCCTCTATGCTCACATTTTTCTGGAAAAACTTTTCTATTTGTTTTCTCTCAAATTCCTCTCTGTTTGTACTCAAATCAAAATATTTTGAACAGATTTGAGTGAGGCAAGTTTTCATAAACCCTTTTGTAAACCTTTTGAGCATTTAAACAGTAGGGTCCACATGTGGATCCATTTTACCAAATCAAAACCATTTGAAATGGGATAGAATTGAGAAGGACAACAATATAAAACTAGGGTGTTTATCCCCTCTTAAATCAAAACCACACCAGAATGCAAAGATTTCATGCATGCCATGCTCTTAAGTAGTAATTACATATATTACAAACATGGGACATTACAGCTCTACCCCCTTGCAGAATCTCATCCCGAGATTCCTAGGTTTTAGAAAAGAAGGCATGTTACTAAGATCAAAGATGATCTTCTCGTTCCCTGGTTGCTTCATCCTTAGAGTGGTGAGACCACTGAACTTTCAGTAACTTGGTGTTTTAACGATGATTCTTGCGCTCGGCTTCATCAAGGATACAAATAGGATACTCTCGATAATTCAGATCCTCTTCAAGGTCAAGCGTTTGGTGATCAACACCACGGACATGGTATTTGAAGGAACGCTTGAGTTGAGACTCATGGAAGACATCATGTATCTCAGGGAAGTTTGCAGGCAGCTCCAATTGATATGCGAGCTTACCTCACTTGGAAAGGACACGGAAAGGACCAACATAGCGAGGAGCCAGTTTGCCTTTGATACCGAAACGGTGGACACCCTTTAACAGAGTGACTCGGAGATAAGCTTGATCACCAACTTCATATTCAACATGTTGATGGTGACGATCATGATAGCTCTTCTAACGAGACTGAGTAGTTTTCGAATGATCTCGTATAATACGAACTTGATCTTCTGCTTCCTTGATCATATCCGGTCCAAAGAACTTTATGTCGCCAGTTTCAGACCAATTCAGAGGAGTACAATAGGTTCTACCATATAGGAACCGAAAAGGTGCCATGTCTATACTGGTTTGATAACTGTTGTTGTTGGAGAACTCAACAAAAGGTAGGAATTTCTCCCAGTTCTTGCCAAAAGATAAGACACATGCTCTGAGCATGTCTTCAAGGATTTGATTCACCCTTTCAGTTTGACCATCGCTGCTAGGATGATAAGCTGTGCTGAAGGATATACGAGTTCCTATAGAAGTTTGAAAACTTCCCCAGAACTTTGAAGTGAGTAGACTCCCACGATCAGATACTATATTCTTAGGAACTCCATGAAGAACCACGATCCGAGATATCTAACGATCAGCCAATTGACTAGGTCGAATGCTCTTCGAAATGGGGACGAAATGAGGAACCTTGGACAAATAATCAACGACTACCTAGATGGCATCATTTCCCTTTTAAGTCTTGGGAAGACCAGTTATAAAATCGATACCAACTTCATCCCATTTCCACTCAGGAATACAATGAAGTTGAAGGAGACCAGCAGGTCTTTGGTGTTCAGCCTTGACGCGACGACAAACGTCACATTGAGCAATGAAACAAGCGATATCTTGCTTCATACCAGACCACCAGTATCTTTGACGAAGATCCCGATACATCTTGGTACCTCCAGGATGAATGGAGAGAGGTGATACATGAGCCTCTTGGAGAATTATCCACTTCATGTCCTTCCCATTTGGCACTACCAGACGTGTACCAAAATAGATGACGCCTTGTTCGTTGACGGAGAAACATTTAGAAACTCCACTAGCAATGCTCTCTCTTATAGTGTCAACTTCAGGATCTTGCTTTTGAGTAGCTTTGATCTCATCCTCTATAGAAGACTTCACCCCAAGAGTAGAAAGGAATCCACGAGGAACAACTTCGAGAAAATTTCTCATGAAGAGAATGTTGAGCTTGTTTGATCAATATATTGTTGGAGTAAGGCTTCCAACTTAGCGCATCAGCAATGACATTGTCTTTGTCGGGTCGATAGTTGAGAGCAGAATCATAATCTTTGTGGAGTTCCAACCATCTCCTTTGCCTGAGATTCAGATTAGGTTGTGTGAAATGGTACTTGAGACTTTGATGATCCAAATACAAATCACAATTACTACCGATGAGGTAATGTCGCCATTACTTAAGAGCATGAACAACAGCTGCAAGGTCGAGATAATGACTTGGATAGTTGTTCTTGTGTGGTTTCAGCTGCCGGGAGGCATAGGCCACTACATGACCATCTTGCATCAACACACATCCGACACCTTGATGAGAAGCATCACAGAAGATAACAAAGTATTTACTAGTGTCTAGAAGAACTAGCACCGGAGCAATAGTTAGCTTGGTTTTCAAAACCTGGAAGGTTTCTTCAGCCTTGTCAGACCATTCAAATTTCTTATCCTTCTTAAGAAGATCAGTCATTGGCTTGGAAATCTTGGAAAAGTTCTTGATGAATCGACGGTAGTAACCCGTGAACCCTAGAAAACTTCAAACATCCTTAATGGATTTTGGGGATTCCCTATCAAGAATAGATTGAATCTTTTTTGGAATAACAACAACCCCTTCAACAGAAACAACATGACTAAGGAATATGAGTTCTTGTAACCAAAACTCACATTTGGAGAACTTGTCATAGAGACGATGATCTCGAAGCTTTGTCAACAGCAAACGCAGATGTTTAGCATGTTCTTCTTAAGTCTTGGAGTAGACTAGAATATCATCAATATAGACCACAACAAACTTGTCGAGATACTCCATGAAGATAGAGTTCATGAGCCACATATAAGTGGATGGAGCATTGGTACAAACAAAGAACATGGCGGTATACTCGTAAAGACCATAACGAGTAGTGAAAGCAGTCTTTGGAATTTCTTCCTTTCGGATCTTGATTTGATGATACCCTCACCTCAAATCCATTTTCAAAAAGATGGTGGCACCACTTAACTGATCAAAAGATCGTTGATCCTAGGGAGAGGGTACTTGTTGTTGATAGTCACAGCATTGAGAGGGCAATAATCCACAACCAAGCGAGGTATATTGGTATCCCTGACATGGTGGTGGCACGGTAGATGCCATGGATAGGCTAAAGATGGGGCCAATGAGCACTAGAGGAATCCATGGAGGGATAGTGTGGTGATTCCACAAACATATGTTTGTATTTTCACTCTATCAATGGTGGATTACAAGGGCTCCTTTAGTTGTTTGTGAGAAGGAGACTAGTTCTCTTACCCCCCACCACAATGCTCCAGAGTTCTTCCTAGACAAAATGATCGATACCTCTCTAAGGAGGCCCTGGTCCTCCTTATATAGGGGAAACCAGGTTACAATGTTAGGGCATACGTGGAGGCATATTACTAGAATATGCCCTTTGGTTAAATCTAGATGCCTTTTTATTCGCTTTAACGGCTAGTATGGACTATGGATGTAACCCTCTGTGAGCTCCTTGTCTTTTGGCGTCACCAGACACAGACTACGACATCGGACACTGCCCGCGTCACTTTTGTCGGCCACGCCCCGCTGGTCCTTCCCTCTGCTCGCTTTGCTCACGCCCTAGTGGATAAAGGCCACCTTTTGACCAGCGGGAGATTCCTTCCTTCTCTTGGAAGCCTAGTGGTAGCATGGCTAACGCTTGGCTAACCCGACTACGAGGATACCTGCATATATGGCAAATCAAGTATAGTTGTCATACATTATATGTCGGCCGGGATAGTGTTAGGTGAATACCCGCCAGGCCGGGTTACCCCGTAAGTCGGCCTGCCTTGAGAAGACCCGGCCAACACTTGCTTTGACCGTGCCGTACCCCGACTTACTCGGCCTTTATACCCTGTAGTGACCCTACCCAGGGGTAGCCCCACAACATTTGTGCCTGAAGCTGGTCTGGTCTTAGAAACTTCACCTGATAAGGCCACAACAGGTTCCAATTATCAAGATCAGCACTTTCTTAGCCGAGTTATTCTGTAAACTGGTCTCATTGGTTTGACGTTCACTTGACTCAATCCGAGTTACTCCTCATTGGTCGGGTCACTGTCCATGTATCCGGGTTACCTTTCCTTCTCTCATACACTTCCCCGTGTCCTACGTGGAGGGTAATCATCACTCTTCCTCATTTCAAGGGTCGTGTTAGTTTACTGCGCCGGCTATAGTATTGATTGTTAGGGATATCTGCTGTGTGCATCACGTCGCGACAACCCCTTGTTAACTGTATCATAACATCGCGTTGTGGGATCCTCTGCTCCTTGTGGCCCTCGGTGTGGCGCGACGCTAATTGGCCTGTTTGGAAAATACACGGCCACATCGTGCGGTTGTGCCACATCGCTCGATCCCACTACGCGCCTCTGAGGTGCGGTTAAATAGGGGGCATGGGTGGCTCTTGGGGAAGTTCCCCCACTTCACATGTGCCCCTTCCCTTTGCCCCCTTCTTCTCCACAGTGATGCCACCGCTGCTGCTACTTCTGCCTTAGCGTTACACCGCCGCTAATGTGCCTTGCTGCTCCTTTGCGACCGCGCCACCGATGCTGCATAGGATTTCCGTCACGGGGCCCTACAGCTCCAAGTTCCCCACCGTCGGCTATTCCTTCTCTGATTACTTCCTCAAAGAGCTTGATCTAACCATGACAGAGGAGGAGGCCACCATTATTGCTGATGAGGAGGAGGAAGATGAGGATCACGGGTGTGGCACCTGGGTGGGTGCGTTCGTCTTCCAAGATGATCTCGATTGGCTCTATGCGACCCGCCGCATCCCTGCGGGCGTGACCTGCTGCCTCGCCACCGAGGAAATCGCCCCTTCGCCAAACCCAGGCGAGTTTCTTGTCTTTCTCTCCCACTTTCACCGTATCTTCGTCTTGCATGTCTCCGATTTCTTCCATGATTTCATTACCACCTATCATCTTCAGCTGCACCATGTTCCAGCCAATGCCATCACTCCCCTTTCCTCTTTTGCCTCCGGCATAGAGGGATATGTTGGACTCTGGCTTGCCAAAGAACTATGGATCAAGTTACTTGGTCTTAATAAAAACTTTGTCCCAGATAAATATCTCGCTCCTGCCGATAAACACCTGACCCTGTGCGGTGGAGCTTCAATCTCTCCCCGGGTTACTGGCATTGAATCCTGTAAAGGTTGGGCCCGGACCTTCTTCTACGTCCGGAACAACTCGGATGAAGACCTAATCCAGTTGCTTCCCTTCAAGATTGATGTCCTGGACACCTCTTTGTGGGAGAAGATCCCGAAGCGGCCTACTTCCCTAGCGAATCAGGTTGATAGGCGGATCGAGGAGCTGGTCAAGCTAGGGCTGCGGACCGAGGATGTCATGATCATTTTCATCCGCAGCCGGGTCTTCCCCCTACAAAAGCGCTCCAACAAGGTCTGCCTTTTGAGCGGCCCCCTTGACCCCAACAAGATCTCCTCCTTCGAGCTTAACAACTCTGAGTTGTTCCGCCGGGTTTAGGCCATTTTTAAGATAGAGAAGTAGTTCTCCGAGGAATGGAAGTGGGGGCTTGCACCCTTCACCTAGGCCAACTTGCCTCCTAAGGTATATTCTTCTCCTGGCATTCTTTCCAAGTCTCGCGGTATGTCTATCATCCTAACTTAACCATTTAGTACTTTTGCTCTCAGTTGTTTCTCTAATAGACAGTTGAGGATGGCAAAGAGCCGGCCCTCCAATGGATGGCAGACCGCGCAGAGCCGAACACGGAGGAGCCTGACTCGGAGATGTTCTTGCCTACTCCGGACAGCACCAAGCGGACCTCTGGTAAGGCCTCTTCCCTAAGGGATTAGTCGGATGATGATGACTCTAATGTTGAGGTTATGGAGGTACTTGATCCGATGCCGATCTCTTACGCGTTTCCGGTAACCTCCAAATCTTCAGCTAACACGGACGGTCAGGTCCACGTGGTTCCTCCTCTTGCCATGGACAATCTGCTCCTGCCCCCTCCGAGAAGCGTCCGGCTACCTCGGCCGCGCTATTAAGGGATTTCTCTCATGGCATGGACATGGCTTTATGATTTATCCTTGGTTCCCCAAGTTAGTACTTAAGAAATAACAACATCTTTATAGTCACAGTAAGCGCTATCATCCCTCCGTCTACTAACAAGTAATCCCCTCCGTCGAGTCCCCATAAGAGGCAAATATTAAAAAGGTGCATGTCTCCTTAATATCAAGATGAAGACAATTAACATATACACATAATAATGTATAATATAATAATCGCTATCTCATCTCAGTTATATGCTAGGATTTCTCCATCTCCCCAAGAACTAAAGATCTACTCAGACATGGAGGCAATCAACATCCTGGCAATAGTAATGGGAACAATCATATATGAATAGTACTTGTATAAATCCACAACGAGTATAGGAATTATAACAAGATCTAGACAAGATTTAGGTGGGATGGATGAGGATGGTGGTGATGCAGCGGTGGTTGATGAAGATCGATGCCTTAGCCTCCTGGATCAGCGCAGGGTTAAGATGAATCCTTGGCGGATGATTTCCCCCTCCAGATGCCTTCCGAAGGTGAGGTTTTCGCGATTTCTGGGTGCTCTGTATGTCGTCTCTCCGAACCAATCGCATGGGGTGAAAATATTTGACAAGGCGGAGGCGGCGCCAGCTATACGGCCGGAGCTATATGGGTGGAGAAAATTCTCCCACCATATAGTTGGTCGTTACGCTCTCTGCCTCCTTTGGTTGCTTTTGGTTTTCTTCTGGTATTATTAATATTTCCCAAATAAGCGATTTGCGTTGTTTTTAACTCCTTTTCTCCTTAGTACAACTTCTTCATTAAATTTGCGCGCAGGCGCCATAAAATACCAAAATCCTACATCTATAATGCAAAATAATAATATAAACATGATGTAGATGTGCACTCATCACCTCTCTCAACCGATGATTCTGCTCCAGCTATTGTTCCCTCTTTGTCAGGTGTAAAATGGATGACGTAGAGCTACATTTCGTGGATGCTTAGATTCCTCTCCGGACGTGTCCGCCTTGTTCTTCTCCTGTGGTTGTGCATCGATAAGATAGTAGGAATCATTGTGCAAAGCTTTGCTTATAATAAAAGGTCCTTCCCATGGAGGGGATAACTTATGCATGCCAGCATTGCACTGCACCAGCCGAAGTACGAGATCACCTTCCTGGAAGACTCGAGGGGTTACTTTCTGACTATGGTAGCGTCGGAGGTTTTGCTGATATATGACGGATCTGGACAAGGCATGTTCTCTCGGTTCTTCCAGTAGATCAAAATCATTTTGCCGGGCTTCACGCACTTCGGCTTCTATGTATTGGGTGACTCTTGGCGAATCATTATCTATGTTGGCTGGTAGTACAACTTCTACCCCATATACCATAAAAAATGGCATATAGCCCGTTGATCGATTAGGAGTTGTTCTTAAACTCCATAGTACCGCTGATAGTTCTTCTATCCAGCACCCCGCTGATCTTTGCAGCGGCGAAATGAGCCAGGGTTTTATCCCGGACAATACTAGTCTGTTGGATCTTTCCACTTGCCCATTAGATGCGGGGTGGGCTACAAAGGAAACATTGAGCCGGATCTTCTTCTCTTGGCAGAACCTTGCAAATGCTCCTTCCGCAAAATTTGTGCCCTTATAAGTTATGATACTATGGGGATAGCCATATCTCAATATTATATCTTTGAGGAATGTTACTATTGTTGCCCCATCACATTTCCTGATTGGGTTAACTTCAATCCATTTGGTAACTTGTCCACCATGACCAAGATGTGGGTCATACCTCCCCTTGCCGGCTTACTTGGTCCAACCATATCCAGGTACCACACAACAAATGGACAGGTAATGGGGATGGTTTTGACTTCTGACATTGGCATACGGGTTTTTGTGGCATATTTCTAATAGCCATTGCATTTTCTCACTAGATCCTTTGCCTATTCTAGGGCATTTGGCCAATAAAATCCGTGCTAGAAAGCCTTTGCCACTAGTGCCCTCAAACATGACCACACTCCCCTTGATTAATATCCCGGAGTATATCAAGCCATTCTTTCGGGTGTACACATCGCTGCAGCACAGTGGTTACACTTCTTTTGTATAGCTCGGCTTTAAAGATAGTATATTCCTTTGCTCTTCTCTAGATTTTCCTTGAGAGCACCTCATCATCCGACAAAGTTCCCTCCATTAGGAATTCAAATATCGGCTTTGGCCATTCAGGCATAGCTCAGATGGGGAAATGCTCCTCGTCAAGTTCCATCGCATCTACCGACATAACTCCCTCTGGACTAAGCTGAATAGTCCCCGGGTTACGCGAGGAAGTCCCCGTGTCTACTAAAGAAGTCCTCGGGTTTGCTGAAGTGCTTCCCTAGTCTATTTCCATAGGAGTAGCTTCTGATCTGGAGATGGCCCGGATATCAATTGATTCGGATTCTAGCGATGGTGTAATAGATGGTTTTCTCAAGTGTTCCAATACAATGCCTGGCGGGATTGTCTGCCTGGATGACCCCAACTTGGATAATACATTGGCTGCCTCATTTTCAATCCAAGGTACGTGATGGAATTCACACCCCTCGAAGAAACCACTTATCTTCTGGACATAAAATCTGTAATGTGCCATGTTTGCGTCCAGAGCATCCTAGTTGCCAGACACTTGCTGCACCACCAAATCTGAATCACCGAAACACAATATACGACGTATGCCTACCTCCTCTAATACTTTGAGTCCATGCACAAGTGCTTCATACTCGACAACATTGTTTGACGCTCTAAAATGGATCTGGAGGACATATTTCAACTGGTCTTTCTTGGGCGAGGTAAGCACTACCCCGCCCCCTAGTCCTTCCTTTAGCTTTGATCCGTCAAAGTGCATTCACCAATAATTTGAGTCCGCCAGTGGTGGTTCATATTGCATCTCATCCCAATCCACAAAGAAATTCGCCACTGCTTGTGACTTGATTGCATCCCTTCTATCAAATTGTGGTGCGCACGGGGCTAACACAATTTCCCATTTTGAAATTCGCCTGCTAGAATCTTTATTGCCCTTAATTTTGGATATGGGTGCTTCACACACCACCTTGATGGGGTGCTTCTCAAAGTAGTGTTTGAGTTTCTTAGCCAATATATACACACCATACGCCATCTTCTGATAGTGAGGGTAATTTTGTTTTGAACAATACCTCGCTCAAGTAATACACCGGCCTTTGCATCGACTTTCCTTCCTCAACGCGTTCCACTGGTATTAGTGCGCTTACGACTCAGTTGGTCGCGGCTATAAAGAGAAACATCGGATCCTTGCGTAGTAGCACAACTAATATGGGTGCAGAGAATAGCATTTCTTTTAACTCCCGGAACGCGCTATCAGCTTGCGGTGTCCATGTAAATTTATCTGCCTTTTTCAGTAACTGGTAGAGGGGAAATTATTTATCTCCCAGCCGACTTACAAACCAGCTTAATGATGCCAAGAAACCAGTGAACTTCTGCACATCGTTAAGGCATTTTGGTTGTTCCATTTTTTCTATGGCTCGG
Source organism: Avena eriantha (assembly GCA_910589775.1). NCBI lineage: Eukaryota > Viridiplantae > Streptophyta > Magnoliopsida > Poales > Poaceae > Avena > Avena eriantha. The sequence continues at coordinate 341,071,896 of OU342744.1, forward strand.
ATTTTTGCGGGATTGGTTTCGATACCTCGGCTAGATATAAGGAAACCGAGTAATTTTCCTGCCAGCACACCAAAGGTACATTTTTCCGGGTTAAGCTTCATCTGGAAGCTCCTTAGGTTCACGAAGGTTTGTTGGATATCCTCAAGAAGTGTTTTGCTTTCCTTGGTATTTATCACCACATCATCCACATAAACCCGCACATTCTGAATTATTTGGTCATGTAAACATTTCTATATGCATCGCTGGTACGTTGCTCCCACATTACATAACCCGAACGGCATAGTGCGATAGCAATAAGCCCCATACGGGGTCATAAATGCAGTCTTTATTTGATCATCAGGATTCAGGAGTATCTGGTGGAAACCAGAGTATGCATCTATGAATGACAACAACTCACACCCAACAATTGAATCTATTACCTGATCTTTCCTTGGCAGTGGAAATGGATGTTTTGGACACGCCTTATTCAGGTTCGTGTAATCTATACACATGCGCCATACCACTTCCACATTTGGATCATCTTTCTTATTCTCCACAAGCACTAGATTTGTTGCGACCTCGGATCGTTAAGGATCCTAAGTCCCTGTGATTAACATGCTAGTCCCTGGATCAATAGCTAGCACTTCACAGTCGATGAATATCATGTAAAACACAAGTCATTATTACACGAATAATCCAGAGTATAATTATTACAACTTGCATAGCTCGTAGCTAGCTCAAATAAAACAGCGGAAACTAAATAAAACTTGAGTCCATCAACGCCTCAGGCTAGCCGCGTGAAGACCCGCAATCCCTACGCACCTTTCAATCTTCGGATTCTGCACATTACACCTCTCAAACAAGTTGGGTCAATACTTTGAATGTATTGGCAAATTACACCAAGGAAAGAGTAAGACTATCTCTACATGCAAGGCTAAGAGTAGGCTCTGGGGTTCAATTGCGTAAAGCCGGTTTTATCAATGTAATAAGAAAAGAGGAAGAAAGTTTTTCCTACTTTGTAAACTTTGATAAAAATGTAGGGTCGAATGGAACACGTGGATATTACTCACCAAGTGCGCAAATCAACCTAGCACTTGGATATTACGCACCAAGTTCCCAAAATCCCACCCAATGGGGATATTACTCACGCCCTAGGATTTATAAAACGTTAAGTTTGGAAACAAGGGAGGAAGATCTTCTAGAGGCTCCATCCTTCAGATGCTCAACGTTGTTCTGTTTCCGTGAACACGGCTGATCGATCAGTTTGCAATACTGTCGAGAGGTTGTGCACTTTCCCCACAATCCACGATCAAGTCCTTTTACAAACAAGACCATGGCGAAGCCTTCCCTTAGTAGCCCCTCTACCAGCTGGATCCAACCGTGCCAAGAACCTCCAAATGTTGGTACCCCGGTGAGGTTTCCCACTAAGTACTAAGCCAAGACAGAGCCCATATGTATTGTGGTTGCACGGGAAGCTTCTGAATTCTGAAACATGGCAGACTTCTTTGATTCCTGGGCGGCCGTCCTCCAGCAAAATCTCACTCGTTGTCCCGACAACCATTCCCCCCAGAAGAAAACTTAGTTTTATTTTGAAGGAGGTTTTGGAGAAGAAAAGTTCGCTCGAGAGAGCTCTCATACTTAGAAATTTTTGAGTCTTTTGAACCCTCCCAACGATACTTAGTGTATATGTAGCATAGCAAGCAATACTTAGCAAAAAAAGAGGAACATAATAGGACGGAAATTCCTAAGTATAAATCTACTCATGGCATACTACAAAATCATCGCACTTACAAAAATATTTTCAAGTAGACCTACCAAAACAATCCTACACATGCATACTACTATTTTGAAGAGCAAAACATGCATAGTATTCAAAACTGGGACATTAATATGAACAAGTGGTGTAACTTGCCTTGATCCGAGCAGCAATCTACACAACAATACTCCTCAGCGCACTCCGGGCAATCTAACGAAACAAACATGGATCCAATCACTATTTGCACAACACAAGTCACGAAGTCAAATATGCATGCATGCAACATGATAATATGCAAGGATGGATTTGATTTCGACCAAGGGTTTTAACCAGGGTGTTGTTGAGTTGGGTATGTCATTAGAATCGATTTCCCACAGATTTTAGGTATTTGGATAAAACCCTAATTAACCAGGCTTGAAACTAGATCTACAGCTCTAATCTATCTCGAGACAGATCTAAACACCCTAAGCATGATATGACAATTTTCTACAGAAGGTATTGTCAAAACAAAGCCAACGCAACAAGAATCAACTAAAACGGAGCTACGGATAATTTTCTAGAATTAAAATACTCTAATCTAAACTTTTAATTCTACTGCAAGATTTCTGTGGCAAAAACAGTAATATTATTGTAGATCTGTGTTCTACTCGAAAATATGAATCCAACGGTATATTATACACAATTTTTGGACTAATATTCGAATTACTATGGATTTTCCAAATTTGGAGCAATTTCCGCCCATTATAAAAGAAAAGAAAAGTGCCAGCGACGCGGCGACACGTGGCGGAATGCGGTTGGTCCGCGGGGCACGCGTGACGTCGACGCGCTTCCGACGCGGCGGCGATGTGGCTCTGCCACGTGGCGAGGCGGGGTTGGCCGGGGGCGGTTGACCGTTGGGGCCGTCAGATCTAGATCTGACAGTCGGGGCTGGAGGTGGCGGCGGCTTACCGGCGGGCGGCGGCTGGAGATGGCGGCAGACGGCGGCGATGACCGGCGGCGGTGGTGGTGCTTCTCCGGCGAGACGAAGAGGCGGACGGCATGCGGGTCCTCCTCGCGGTCCCGTTCCGGAGGGCGGCGGCGGTCCTTCTTCTCCAAGGCATCGGCGGATGGCGGCCGGTGGAGGCGAGCGGTGGCGGGGCTCCGACGAGATATCCGGCGGCACTCGGTGGTGGTGGCGGCGGAAAAGGTTAGGGTTCTAGGAGAGCGTGCCAAGGGCTATTTAAAGGCGGAATACTTGGCGCGGACGTCGCGGAGTTTTCTCCGGATTCGCCGGAGACGGTTGTCTCTGAGGCGGCGGCGGCGGACAGGGCCGAGCCGGACTCGGAGGCGGCGAGCTGACAGGCGGGCCCCGCCTGTCAGCGGCTGCGGGCGCGGGGCGGGCGCTGGTGGCTGGTCGCGGGCTGGTCGCGGGCTTGCGGGTTGGGCCGGCTTGGGCGGCGGCTGCGCTGCGCGCCGCCCGCTCGCTCGCTCGGAATGGTGAGATCGTTTTCCAATTGAACTTCTTCCAATGGAACTGTATCCTTTAGTGGGGTTTCAGCCATTTCTGGGTGACACTTCTTTAGTTGCGACACATGGAAAACATCGTGAACTGTTAACATTTCGGGTAATTCCAACTGATAGGCAACCTCCCCTCTGCGACCCAAGATTTTGTAGGGCCCTATGAATCGGGGTGCTAACTTACCCTTGATTCCGAATCTCTTAACTCCTCGTAGTGGTGAAACTCGGAGGTACGCGCGGTATCCCACTTCATAAGTCACATCCCTACGCTTGGAGTCAGCATAACTCTTTTGTCTGGATTGGGCTATTTTTAACCTATCTTGAATCTGCCTCACCTTCTCTTCGGCATCCTTGATCAGCTCAGGTCCAAACAAACTCCGTTCACCAACTCCACTCCATAGCAGCGGAGTCCTACACTTTCTGCCATATAGAACTTCAAAAGGGGCCATCTTGATGCTAGTTTGGTAGCTATTATTGTATGAGAATTCAGCATATGGCAAGTTATCATCCCAACTAGATCCATAGTCTAGCGCACAGGCTCTTAACATGTCCTCCAAGATCTGATTAACTCTTTCCGTTTGTCCATCGGTTTGCGGGTGGAAGGCAGTACTAAACTCTAGTCGTGTCCCTAGAGACTCGTGTAGCTGTCGCCAAAACTTAGAGGTGAATTGGGTACCTCTATCAGAAACAATCCCCTTGGGCACTCCGTGAAGACTTACGATCTTTGACATATAAATCTTGGCAAGTTTAGCACTTGTATAGGTGGTCTTTATGGGAATAAAGTGGGCCACTTTTGTGAAGTGGTCGACCACTACCCAGATGGAGTCATACCTAGAACAAGTCTTCGGTAGTCCTGTGATAAAATCCATGCCTACCTTGTCCCACTTCCAATCAGGCACAGGTAAAGGCTGCAGCAGTCCTGCTGGTTTTTGATGTTCGGCCTTGACTCTGTTGCACACGTCACACAAGGAGATATATTCAGCAATTTCTCTTTTCATGTTGTTCCACCAGAACCTATCTTTCACATCAATGTACATCTTTTAATTACCAGGATGAATTGAGTAAGGCGAATCATGAGCTTCCTGAAGGATTAACTTTCTGATGTCAGGGTTATCGGGAATGCACAGACATTTCTCATACCAAAGTGTTCCTTGTTCATCCGTGTGAAACCCTTTTGCTTTACCCTTGCTTATGTTAGCTCTTATTTCTTCCAACTCTTTGTGCCCCTTCTGGGCCTCTTTGATTTGGTCTAGAAGCGTTGGCACTATCTCCATAGTGGCTAAGTATCCTTCCGGAACTATTTCCAACCTAAGGTCCTTGAATTGTTCATACAAATCATTTGGAAGTTCTCCCACGGTAAGTCCATTTGCATATACTTTCCGGCTTAAGGCGTCAGCCACAACGTTGGCCTTTCTAGGATGGTACTGCAGGTCCAAGTCATAGTCCTTGATGAGCTCAAGCCATCTCCTTTGCCTCATATTTAATTCCTTTTGAGTGAAGATATACTTAAGACTCTTTTGATCTATGAACACATCACAATGTTTGCCCATTAAGTAGTGTCTCCATACCTTGAGTGCATGCACAACCGATGCTAGTTCCAAATCGTGCGTGGGGTAGTTATTCTCATGGTGCTTAAGTTGCCGAGAGGCGTAAGACACTACTTTTCCATCTTGCATCAGAACACTACCCAATCCCTGCCGGGAAGCGTCGCAATAGACCTGGAAGTCCTTTTGGATGTCAGGAGACACAAAACTGGTGCTGTTAGTAGACGCTTCTTTAATTCCTGAAAGCTTGCTTCACAAGCCTCGATCCATTGGAACTTCTTCTCTTTCTTTAGCAATTCTGTCATGGGCTTTGCTATCTTGGAAAAGTTTTCAATGAATCTTCGGTAATACCCCGCAAGGCCCAAGAAACTCCTAATGTCACCCACATTCTTAGGAGACTCCCATTCTGTCACGGAAGATACCTTACTTGGGTCCATGAAAACTCCTTTAGCCGACAAAATATGGCCAAGGAAACCCACTTCTTTCAACCAGAACTCACATTTGCTAAATTTAGCATACAACTTGTGTTCCCTTAACTTTTCCATGATTAGGCGCAGGTGCCTCTCATGTTCCTTCTCGTCCTTGGAGTATATGAGTATGTCATCAATGAATACCACAATAAACTTATCCAAGTACTCCATGAACACCTTGTTCATCATAGTCATGAAGTATGCTGGGGCATTGGTTCAACCAAATGACATCACGGTGTATTCATACAATCCATATCTTGTGGTGAAGGCTGTCTTGGGTACATCCTGTTCTCGGATCTTCAACTGAAAATAACCTGATCGGAGATCAATCTTAGAGAACACACTAGCTCCCTTTAATTGGTCAAACAGGTCGTTAATATTGGGTAGAGGGTATTTGTTCTTGATTGTCACTTCATTCAATGAACGGTAGTCCACGACTAGTCTCTTGGTTTTATCCTTCTTCTCCGCGAATAAGACAGGTGCTCCCCAAGATGACGCACTTGGTTGAATGGAGCCTTTGTCCAATTGCTCTCTAAGCTGTTTCTTGAGTTCCTTCAACTCATCCACATCCATCTTGTACGGCCTCTTTGCTATTGGTCTAGTACCTCGCATCAAGTCAATGAGAAACTCGATGTCTCGGTCGGGAGGCATCCCTGGCAATTCTTCCGGAAACACATCTGGATACTCCTTCACAATTGGCACATCCTCCAAGCTAACCCCCTTAAGAGAGTTCACCATACTTCCTTTGAGTGCGAAAGCTGACTTAAAGCGGATCCTTTTCTTTTCCGGAGTCGTGAGTGCGATAGTCCTTTTGGCACAATCTATAACTCCCTCATACTCGGTCATCCAATTCATGCCCAAAATTATGTCTAAGCCTTGTGATTCCAGAACGACTAGGCTGGTGGGAAAAGTGTGCGCCCCAATTATTAGTTCTAACCCACGGCATCCAGAGTTTGCCACTATTTCTCCTCCAGGAGAACTTACCCTTAGGGGAGTACTAATAGTCTCCGTAGGTATCTTGCCTCTATCCACAAATACCCTTGATATGAATGAATGCGATGCACCAGTATCAAAAAGAACAACTGCAGGTGTGGAGTTAAGCTTGAACTTACCAATCACGGAGTCAGGTGCCTCACGAGCATCCTCCATGGAGACATGATTCACCGTGGCTTTGACGAACGGACTCGGCTTCTTCCCATTCCCATGACCATTGCTATGGTTGTGTCCGTTACCGTTTCCATTGCCATTCCCATTCTTCGTATTCTTGGGGCAAGTAGTCGCATAGTGCCCTGTCTTGTTACACTTGAAGCATGTCACTTCACTCAGATCCTTCCCATTGCCATTTCCATTACCATTGCAGTGTTTATGGCCATTGTGGTTATGCCCTCCATGGCGATGACCATTGTGGTTGTGGCCATTGTGGTTGTGGGGTGGTGGTGACGAAGTGCGTTGCTTCTGATATGGGGCAGAGTTGTGCTTGTGTGAGGTGGACTTTCTCTTCCGGTTCTCTATACTCCTTTGCTTTGCTTCAACTATGACTGCCCTGTCCAGAAGTTCCTGATAGTTATCAAACTTCAGAGCCACAAGCTGAATAGATATTTCATCATTAAGTCCCCTCAAGAACTCCTCTTGTCTCTTGGCATCAGTGGACACATCATCAGGTGCATAACATGCCAGCTTGTTGAAAAGGTCCCCATACTCGGAGACAGAACGGTGTAGTTGTTTCAAGTCGCGGAACTCACGTCTCTTCAGTGACATGACTCCCACGGCTACGTGATGAGTACGAAAGGCTGCTTCAAACTGGTTCCAGGTGATAGCTTCTATATCAGGGTGGGTGACCTGGTAGTTATCCCACCATTCGGCAGCTGATCCCTCAAGTTGGTGCGCGGCAAAGCGCACCCTGTCGGCTCCAACAACCTGGATGGTGTCTAGCTTCTTGTTGATGGTGCGGAGGCAGTCGTCTGCGACAATTGGCTCAGAACTACTTGAGAAAGTTGGAGGGTTCAACCTCAAGAACCGAGTCAAGCGATCCTGCTGAGGCGGTGGGGGTGGCGGAGGCGGCGGGTTGTTGTTGTTGTTTTGCATGTTTTGAGTGAGGAGTTGGATCAGCTGATTCTGGGAGTTCACAAGTTGTGCTATTTCTGGGGGCATGTTGTTATTGTTGTTTCCGCGTCTCGCCATCTGGAGGGTTTGGGAGGCATGTTAAGAAATAGATAGAAAGCCTAAGGAATAAACTCCTACCCTTATGTAAACAAGAAAAGAACACGAGAAAAGCAAGGCACACATAGCACAAAAATCCCACACACAACCAAGTTTAACTAACCAATATAAGATTTTTGGTACTCATTACAATCACGAATAATGTTTGACTATAGAACTAAAGGTGGTCCAACTACTCTACTCATCATCCACTTCCTCATCCTCAATGATGAAGCCTTCCTTTTCGAGGAGTGACTTGTATAGTTCCATGTCCCTCGTCGTGGCTTCAAGCTTCTCTTGAAGTTCCTTCATCTCCTGTGGCTTCGGTGTTGCAGCTTCGAGCCTTCCTTGAAGTTGCTTCACCTCTTGAAGTTCCTGGGTAGCAGCTTCCAGTTTCGCTCGAAGTTCCTTCTTCTCCTTCTGTAGCTTCTTGATCAAACTTGACCCCATAGTCACGGGCGTGATCTTCTCCTCCAAGCTCCTCTTGGCTGCTCGCAGGTCCTTAAACATGGTGGCAAGGTTATTGAACTCCATCTCGTTCTTTGCGAGCACTAGACTTTGTTCTCTAATCTTCTTGTTCTTATCTTGCACCCTCTTCTCTTGATTAGAGAACCTTTTGTCTTGGGCGGTGAGCTCCCCTCCTAGGGACTTGATCTTCTCTTCCAGCTCTTCGATCTTCTCGTCCTTCTCCTTGACTAGGGCACAAAGCTCATCGTTCCTCATGATCTCAAGGAAGCTCCCCTTCTGAAGGTCATCGACGTGGAACTCCAAGTCTTGCTATTGGATTCTTCGACGCTTGCATGTCTTCCTTTCCTCCGGGGTTAACTCGATTGGAACTCCCTTCTCATCACGTCTTCCAAAGAGTTTGATGTAGTTGCCTTCAACCTCTTCATGGTGGCGTCCGCAAAGGCGTCCAATGAGCTCCTGCAAGCAAATTCTAAGTCCTTTCTCCTTGGAGTCGCTGGTGACGTTGAGTACAATGGCCTCCGTCTTGGGTTCTATCTAACTGCGCCCTGGTTGGATGACTTCAATTGCCTAGCATCCTTCCTTGTGCATCTTCCTCAACTCGCTTCCCTTGATTGATGGCATGGGTAACTGCAGTGTCTTGATGATGTCCAGAAGGCATTCCCCGAAGCGCAGGCACTTGATGTCTTCGGCGGTGTCGTAGTAGAAGGCTGTCATCTTTAGGTTGGAGATAAAAATTAGCCACAGGGTGATAAGGAAGAGAAATACTAGAAGAGTACAAAAGACTTAGAAGAATATAGAAGCATAACACACATGGTAAAGGTGGTTTCCAATCCTAGGGGTCATGTCCTACAGGCAACCTAGCTCTTATACCATCTGTTGCGACCTCGGATCGTTAAGGATCCTAAGTCCCTGTGATTAACATGCTAGTCCCTGGATCAATAGCTAGCACTTCACAGTCGATGAATATCATGTAAAACACAAGTCATTATTACACGAATAATCCAGAGTATAATTATTACAACTTGCATAGCTCGTAGCTAGCTCAAATAAAACAGCGGAAACTAAATAAAACTTGAGTCCATCAACGCCTCAGGCTAGCTGCATGAAGACCCGCGATCCCTACGCACCTTTCAATCTTCGGATTCTGCACATAAGACGTGCAGCCAACAAGTTGGGTCAATACTTTGAATGTATTGGCAAATTACACCAAGGAAAGAGTAAGACTATCTCTACATGCAAGGCTAAGAGTAGGCTCTAGGGTTCAATTGCGTAAATCCGGTTTTATCAATGTAATAAGAAAAGAGGAAGAAAGTTTTTCCTACTTTGTAAACTTTGATAAAAATGTAGGGTCGAATGGAACACGTGGATATTACTCACCAAGTGCGCAAATCAACCTAGCACTTGGATATTACGCACCAAGTTCCCAAAATCCCACCCAATGGGGATATTACTCACGCCCTAGGATTTATAAAACGTTAAGTTTGGAAACAAGGGAGGAAGATCTTCTAGAGGCTCCATCCTTCAGATGCTCAACGTTGTTCTGTTTCCGTGAACACGGCTGATCGATCAGTTTGCAATACTGTCGAGAGGTTGTGCACTTTCCCCACAATCCACGATCAAGTCCTTTTACAAACAAGACCATGGCGAAGCCTTCCCTTAGTAGCCCCTCTACCAGCTGGATCCAACCGTGCCAAGAACCTCCAAATGTTGGTACCCCGGTGAGGTTTCCCACTAAGTACTAAGCCAAGACAGAGCCCATATGTATTGTGGTTGCACGGGAAGCTTCTGAATTCTGAAACATGGCAGACTTCTTTGATTCCTGGGCGGCCGTCCTCCAGCAAAATCTCACTCGTTGTCCCGACAACCATTCCCCCCAGAAGAAAACTTAGTTTTATTTTGAAGGAGGTTTTGGAGAAGAAAAGTTCGCTCGAGAGAGCTCTCATACTTAGAAATTTTTGAGTCTTTTGAACCCTCCCAACGATACTTAGTGTATATGTAGCATAGCAAGCAATACTTAGCAAAAAAAGAGGAACATAATAGGACGGAAATTCCTAAGTATAAATCTACTCATGGCATACTACAAAATCATCGCACTTACAAAAATATTTTCAAGTAGACCTACCAAAACAATCCTACACATGCATACTACTATTTTGAAGAGCAAAACATGCATAGTATTCAAAACTGGGACATTAATATGAACAAGTGGTGTAACTTGCCTTGATCCGAGCAGCAATCTACACAACAATACTCCTCAGCGCACTCCGGGCAATCTAACGAAACAAACATGGATCCAATCACTATTTGCACAACACAAGTCACGAAGTCAAATATGCATGCATGCAACATGATAATATGCAAGGATGGATTTGATTTCGACCAAGGGTTTTAACCAGGGTGTTGTTGAGTTGGGTATGTCACTAGAATCGATTTCCCACAGATTTTAGGTATTTGGATAAAACCCTAATTAACCAGGCTTGAAACTAGATCTACAGCTCTAATCTATCTCGAGACAGATCTAAACACCCTAAGCATGATATGACAATTTTCTACAGAAGGTATTGTCAAAACAAAGCCAACGCAACAAGAATCAACTAAAACGGAGCTACGGATAATTTTCTAGAATTAAAATACTCTAATCTAAACTTTTAATTCTACTGCAAGATTTCTGTGGCAAAAACAGTAATATTATTGTAGATCTGTGTTCTACTCGAAAATATGAATCCAACGGTATATTATACACAATTTTTGGACTAATATTCGAATTACTATGGATTTTCCAAATTTGGAGCAATTTCAGTCCATTATAAAAGAAAAGAAAAGGGCCAGTGAGACGGCGAAAGGTGGCGCAACGCGGTTGGTCCGCAGGGCACGCGTGACGTCGACGCGCTGCCGACGCGGTGGCGACGTGGCGCTGCCACGTGGCGAGGCGGGGTTGGCCGGGGGCGGTTGACCATTGGGGGCCGTCAGATCTAGATCTGACGGTCGGAGGTGGAGGGGGCGGCGGCTTACCGGCGGGCGGCGGCTGGAGGCTGTGGCGGACGGCAGCGATGACCGGCGGCGGCGGCGGTGCTTCTCCAGCGAGACGGAGAGGCGGACGGCATGCGTCTCCTCCTCGCGGCCCCGTTCCGAGGGCGGCGGCGGTCCTTCTTCTCCGAGGCGTCGGCGGACGGCGGCCGGAGGCGGCCAGCGGCGGCGGGCCTCCGGCGAGAAATCCGGCGGCGCTCGGTGGTGGTGGCGGCGGAAAAGGTTAGGGTTCTAGGAGAGCGTGCCGAGGGCTATTTAAAGGTGGAAGACTTGGCGCGGACGTCGCGGAGTTTGCTCCGGATTCGCCGGAGACGGTTGTCTCTAAGGCGGCGGCGGCGGACGGGGCCGAGCCGGACTCGGAGGCGGCGAGCTGACAGGCGGGCCCCGCCTGTCAGCGGCTGCGGGCGCGGGGCGGGCACTGGCGGCTGCTCGCGGGCTTCGGGCGGGATGGCGGGTTGGGCCGGCTTGGGCGGCGGCTGCGCTGCGCGCCACCCGCTCGCTCGCTAGCGCGCGGTAGATAGGTTCCCGGGCTGGCTCGGCCGGCCCGGTTAGGTTAGGTTAGTTTTTTTTTATTCTTTTATTATTTTCTGAAATGCTATTTGTTTGATAACTTTTGCAAACAGACTCCAAATTAGACGAAATTGGTCTCTAAAAATTTGTAAAAAGGAGAGGGTTAGAATGGAACTATAAAATAACCCTTTTGCAGGATTTTTGGTGGTTGAAAAGGTTAAAAGCTTTTTACCCTATTTTGTCTCTAATTGACTATGGGGTTTGAGAAAATACCTGATGCAAAATTTTCGATATGTGATGCCATGATGCAATGATATGAAGCATGCTTAGTAGTAACATCTGAAATTGCAAAATTTGGGATGTTACAAGATTAGAGAGACAATCTAGGTAAAGTACTTCCATGATAAATCCAGTTGTGAGGAGACGAGCTATGTCATCTCCAATGTCTTTCCTCTTGTCTTCGGTGAACTGGCGGAGAGGTTGCTTCACCGGCTTTGCCCCGGGTCTCACATTCAAAGAGTGATCGACCTACTCCCTCAGAACACCTTGTAGGTCCTGTGTAGACCAAGCAAAGATATCCCGATTCTACGGAGGAAGTTGACGATCTCGCTTTCCTATTTGTCTCTTAACCTGACACCAATAGTTACGGTGCGCTCCAGAAACTAATCATCAACAGGCACTTTCTTTGTATCTTTCGTCGCTTGAAATGAAACACTCTCATGTGGGTTACTCAGAGCCGGCATATGTTGTTGCGCGGCCTGAGCCAGTGTAGCCACCTCCATGATTTTCCTCTTCTCCTAAGTGATCACATGTGATTCGGCCAGGTTAGATCCGGCAAAAGAACATTCGATAGAATGTCTAAAGTCCCTGGCTATGGTAATCGCCCCCTTGGTCCGGGCAGCTTCTCCTTCAGGTAAGTGATATGAGTACTTGCCATAAATTTGCTCGGAGCAGGCCTACCGAGTAACGCGTGATTTGCACTCTCCAAGTTCACCACCCCAAACTCCAAGTTCTCAGTCCGCAATTGTCCCTTGTACCGAACAACACATCAATTCGGACCTTACCAATTGGCTCACATGAAATACCTAGCACGATGCCATGGAACATGGTCCTTGTTTCCTTGACGATATTCTCTGATATCCCCAACTTGTGCATGGTATCCTTGTACATTATGTTAATGCTACTTCAGTTGTCTATCAGCACCTTGGAGAACCTTACTTTGATATTCGGGCCAATGAACGTCGGATCCAGTAATAGTCCGTAGGTCCCTGGACTTGGCATGATCTTTGGGTGATCCTTTATGCTCCAAGTAATCTCCTGATCTGACCACGGCATATACCTTACCATGACTAGCATTACCGCATTTACCTCCATATGTTGGTGCTGCAAACTCTTTCTATCAGTCTCTTCTGTGGTAAACACACAGTAATTTTGATGATGCTCTCTATACTCGTTTCTTCCCTCATTGTCATGATACCCTTGGTCATGTTGTTGTTGGTTACTCACTTGGTGCACAACATCCCTCCTTTCGGGATTCTCATTGTCGTGACACCTCAACATAAGTTGTTTTCCATTCCCCCTAGTGAGCAATTGCTGCCGAGGTGCTTCATTCCGAGGTCCATCATGACGAGGTGCATCGTGCCGAGGTGCCTGAGCATTCCCCGAACTACCTTGTTCTAACTTCCTCATCCATTCGCATTGCCGGGTTGAATGGTTCGTCGGACTATTTGGACTTGGCATATGGAACTTGCATGGATGACCAGCATAGACTCGAATGTGTACCTCAGACGGTCCTTTCTTTCATGTCACTATTTCTACTATTCTAGGGTCCAAGGCTTCTTACCCTCACTCTTTTGATGCCACTATTGTCCTCCAGTTTTCTGGCGCTGGCTTGTGCCGGCACTGGGCTGATCCCGGTCCACAGCGGCCACTTGGCGAGCTGTACCAGTAATCCGTACAATCATCCCTTCTTTTACCTCGCAAATCATTCCACCTAGATGATCCTGAACCATCTTTGTTGTAGTACTCCTTGTTGGACTCGCTTGACATTAATCGGGGTTGCGTTGGGTCTCCTAGGGCATACGAATCTGCCAGGGTAGTTGGCAACCACTACCACAACATACTCCCATACCTACATCCTTGGGTGAACCACGCTATAGCTTGTGATTCAATTACCCCTTCAAATGAATTGCGCACATTGCACCACCGAGTCATAAAATCATGGTCCATCTCATTTGCTAGTCCCTGGATCGAAATTCTAGCACCCACAATTTAAGATGAAGTACATAGAAACAAAGGTCATTATTACATGGCATATCCAGGAATATAATAGTTCTTACAACTCACTTACCCCAAGGCTAACATTATTCAAGGTTCACAAGACATAGTATAATAATAGGGTCTTTAGTCTTCATGTGCCACAGGCAAACATGTCGAGTGCAGACCCGTAACCCTACTCATCATCAGAGTATCCTGCAACATAACAAGTTACATCCATAAGGGGTCAATACATTTGGAATTGTATTGGCAAGTGATACCATAGATACTTAGTAAAATCCAACAACTACATGAATATATGGCTACGTGTGGTTTTGGCTGACTTTGCTAAAAGCAAGGTTTTACCTCATAGTTTTTGAAGAGTAGGTTTCCTCTTTTAAAACACTAAGGTACCATTGATACACATCAATGAACCTCTACCCTTGTTCACCCACAAGTTTTAACTTAGAGATATTTGGATGAGGAGATTTTTGAATTTCTTCATTGTCTTGACGCTCAGAAATTGTCCCTAACCAGGGACACGGCTAAGTACTTAGTTTTACCCTCTCGAGAGGTGGTGCACTTTCCCCACAAGACTCTAGATGCATCGAGACAAGACTTTTTAGAAGCAATCCCTCAGAACACCACGGACACATTCCATCCTATCATAACTACCACCCTCTATCCGTCTGGCTGATTTCTTGCAACTTAGTCGGTCAAGGCAGAGCCCGTATACCATGTGGCTACACTGGAAGCTTCGCGACAAGAACGTCTCCAATCTCTTTGTTCCTGGGTGGCCGTCCACAAGTGCGATACACCAGGGTAAACCATAGACATGGTCCTTGAGTAACCACTCAACATAATCCATACAAGTCCCATATCCACCTAGGTGTTTCATTAACATTAGTTATTTTCTTAGTCAAACGAAATAATATAATTCCATACTATCTTGATATGAATATCCACCCACGAATTCTAATAACATGGCTAAGCACTCTAGCATATGATGTGTTTTAACTAGGAAATACTACCAAGATATAATCTATAGGATAGCCATAGCATAGTAACATATATAAGTAATCCTACCATGCTAAGATCTACCAAAAATAACACTAGTGCAATAGTGAAACTAATAGGACATAAGATGAAGTATCACTTGCCTTGGTAGCTAGGGGAATAGGTACAATCCTCACATCAACAAACTTCAGAATCCACACAATCCACACAAAGAACAATCCAACAACAATAATACAATCAATATAGCATCACAAAAATATGAATGCATGCAAAATGCAATGATATGAACAAAACTCTAAAACTTCTAGAGTCTACAGTACATAGGTTAAAATAATCGATCAAAAGGCATAAGGGATACTTAAACACAATTTATGAAGTAAATTTTTCTGGGCAAAATACTCCTAAAAAGGTTCTGCCTATAACTCCAAATTTTCAGAAGCAAAAGTGTGAAATAAGGCCTTAACAATAAAGGTCTCATTTTTCTGACTCCATAGACATCAAATTTGTATTTTTCTGATTTGTGGATCAAAAGTTATTACATTTCTAAGTTTAATATAATTTCTATCTATTTTCTAAGTTAAACAGACGCGCTGGCTGACGTGGCGCTTTCCTATTGGTCCGTACCGATTTGGTTGGACCGGTCACTATGGGCCGTTAGATTTAAGTGGCAACGGACGAACCAGATCAACCGGTACCTGTTCGATTAAAGATGTAATCATAGCCACTTAAACTAGATCAAACGATGCTCAGTGCATGGCCAAGAACTGGTGGCGCTGATCCTCTGCGCACGGCTGCGGCGCGTCGGACTATTACTAGAGATCGCTGCTGTCGAGGTGGTCTCGGTGATGGTCACAGTGGAGGGAGGGGTGCTTTGCTTTACCCAAAATTCCTCGTCGAAGTTCCTGTCGACGGTGGAGCTCACGTCTCCGAGACGGTGGCATCGTTCTGGGGCTCGAGCAGACAAAGAAAAGAGTCAGAGGAGTGCGCCCGCTCCAGTACCGTCTAGTAGTGGCCAAAGAGGGGCGACGGGAACCCTGGTCTTACTAGGATTGTCGACGAACGGCGGCGGCAGAGGAAGATGCCGGTGATGATCGTGACGACGACCTGAGGCAAGTAAATGTGGGTGGCCAGAGTTAAAAGGTGCGCCAGAACATGGTGAAGACGATAAGGCAGAGAGGAGGGCGCGGGGTGGTCGGTGCTCACCGGAATTACCGTCAGAGCTTGGGGGCTCTCTGGGAGCCTGGGCGCTCTCTGGGGGTGGCGTTTGATGGGAAAACGAAGAGGAGGGAGAGGAGGTTAAGAAGTAGGGGTTGTAGTGGGGATTTAATTCGTGCAACACTCGAATTCGAGTCGATTAGAAATGACAGAGGAGGAGGTGTTTAGTTTGTCGCATGGGTTGAAGACGGTGAGGTGGCGGTGACGTGGAAGTGGGGCCAACACGTCAGTGTGAGGGGTGTGGAGGGGAACAGTGAGAAAGAAAGAGAGGGGAAGAGGTGGCCAGGTGGGCTGCTTGCTAGGATGGGTTAACCCAAGCAGGCCAATGCTGTTTCTGCTGCGAATTTCTTTCTCTTTTGCTTTTTTTTTTAGTTTTTTTTTCTTTTCCTAGGTTTTGAATTAGCAAAAGTGTTTCAAATTGATTCAAACCTTCACCAAATTTTTGGGGAACGATCTAAATGCCATGCAACACATGCCAAGATGCTATGAGTGCAATGATGATGGTTTTAAGATGATTTTTTTGGGATTTTACAAATCTAATCCCCTTAAGATGAATCTCGCCCTCGACATTCGGGTTGGATAGCAAATAGGTGAGGGTGATCTCTCCAAAGTTCATCTTCTCGTTCCCATGTTGCTTCTGATTCAGTCTGATGGTTCCACTACACTTTGGAGAATTTGATCGTCTTGGTATGTGTAATTCTTTCTGCTGTCTCCAGAATCTTAATAGGTTTCTCTTCATAAGTGAGATCATTCTCTAGTTGAACCTCTTCTAATGGTATAGTGTCTTTCAACGAAGTTTCTTCCATTTCTGGGTGACACTTTTTCAGCTGAATGACATGAAATACATTATGAATTGCTGACAGAGATTCTGGTAATTCTATCTCATATGCCACTTCTCCTTTGCGGCTCAGAATCTTGAAGGGTCCTACATAGCGTGGTGCTAATTTTCCTTTGATTCCAAATCTTTTCACACCACGAAGTGGTGATACTATGAGATAAGCTCTATCACCAACCTCATAGGTGACCTCTCTACGTTTTGGATCTCCATAGCTCTTTTGTCGAGATTGGGCTACCTTTAGCCTATCCCTCACCATCTTGACTTTCTCTTCGGCCTCCTTGATTAAGTCTGGCCCGAACAAATTTCTTGTCCTACTCCATTCCACAACAATGGTGTAGTACACTTCCTTCCATAAAGGAATTCAAACAGAGCCATTTCTATGCTTGATTGATAGCTATTATTGTAGGAAAACTCTGCGTATGGTAGATTTTCATCCCAACTAGATACATAGTCTAACACACAAGCTCTTAACATATCTTCCAATATCTGATTGGTCCTTTCTGTCTCCCCATCAGTCTGCGGATGAAACGCGATGCTAAATTCTAATCGAGATCCCAACGACTCGTGAAGTTGTCGCCAAAAGTGCGTAGTGAATTGTGTTCCTCTATCTGACACGATACTCTTAGGCACCCCGTGTAAACACACAATTCTATTCATGTATATCTTGGCTAGCTTGGCACTTGTGTAAGTGGTCTTTACCGGTATGAAATGAGCCACGTTTGTCAAGTGATCAACGATAACCCATATAGAATCGTATCCAGATCTAGTCCTCGGTAGCCCGATGATAAAATCCATAACGATTTTATCCCATTTCCAATCAGGTATTAGCAGTGGTTGTAATAATCCCGCCGGTTTCTGATGTTCTGCCTTTACACGACTACAAACGTCGCACAAGGCATTGTGCTCTGCTATATCTTTCTTTAAATTATTCCACTAGAATCTTTCCTTAACATCCATATACATCTTGGTGTTGCCAGGATGAATTGAATATGGTGAATTTTTAGCTTCTTGTAAGATAAACTTCTTAAGTTCAAGATCCTGTGGAATACAGATACGTTTTTGGTACTATAAGGTTCCTTGTTCGTCTACATGAAATCCTTTTTCCCTGCCTTCACTAATTTTACTTTTGATTTCTTCTATTTCTTTGTCCATCTTTGGAGCTTCTTCCATTATGTTCATCAGTGTGGGTTGCACTTCCAAGGATGCAAAGTATCCTCCAGGCACTATCTCTAATCTCAACTCCCTAAATTGGGCACATAACTCTTCTGGCAATTCTCCTTTATTGAGGCCATTTACATAAACCTTGCGGCTTAATGCATCGGCTACGACATTTGCCTTTTCAGTATGGTATTACAAACTTAAGTCGTAGTATTTGATAAGTTCTAACCATCTTCTTTTTCTCATGTTGAGTTCTTTCAGTGTGAAAATGTATTTTAAACTCTTGTGATCTGTGAACATTTCACAACTCTTTCCCATAAGATAATTCCTCCATGTTTTTAATGCATGGACAACTGATGCCAATTCTAGGTGATGAGTAGGATAGTTCACTTCATTATTTTTGAGTTGTCTTGATGCATAAGCTACAACTCTACCTTCCTGCATTAGTACACCTCCCAGTCCTTGGTGAGAGGCATCACAATAGACTTGAAAGTCTTTCTCAAGACCCGGCAAACATAACACTGGCGCTGACACTAATCTCTTCTTCAACTCCTCAAAACTGGCTTCACATGCTTCTGTCCAGTTAAACTTCTTCTCTTTCTTTAGCAGATCAGTCATAGGTTTTGCTATCTTTGAGAAATTTTCAATGAACCTCCGATAGTATCCTGCTAGGCCTAGGAAACT
The DNA here is from genome assembly GCA_910589775.1 of Avena eriantha. NCBI lineage: Eukaryota > Viridiplantae > Streptophyta > Magnoliopsida > Poales > Poaceae > Avena > Avena eriantha. Next base: position 341,090,514 of record OU342744.1, read on the forward strand.
ACGTATTTCTTTAACCATTTTAGGAGGTACCAATTCCGTTACAGCTGCCACTTTTGCTGGGTCAACAACTATACCACTTCCAGATACTATATGCCCAAGAAAATCCACTTCATTCAACCAAAATTCACATTTACTGAATTTGGCATATAGTTTGTGTTCCCTGAGTTTCTCCAGAATTAGGCGCAGATGTTCTCCATGTTCTTTGTTACTCTTGGAATATATCAATATGTCATCGATGAATACCACTACAATCTTGTCAAGAAATTCCATGAATACATTGGTCATCATGTTCATGAAATATGCCGGTGCATTTGTCAATCCAAACGGCATCATTGTATATTCATACAATCCATATCTAGTGGTAAATGCATTATTTGGTATATCATGTTCTCTAATCTTTAGTTGGAAGTATCCTGATCGAAGATCAATTTTCTAGAACACACATGCTCCCTCTAGCTGATGAAAAAGATCATTAATTCTAGGTAGGGGATATTTATTTTTTATGGTCACTACATTAAGTGATCGATAATGTATGCATAGTCTTTGACTTCGGTCCTTCTTCTCAACAAACAAAAATGGTGCTCCCCGAGACGAAGAACTTGGTTGGACAAATCCCTTTTTCAACTGTTCTCCCAGCTGTTTCTTGAGTTCTTTTAACTCATCTACTGACATTTTGTAAGGTCTCTTTGCTATAGGCCCGGTTCCTGGTAGTAAGTCTATCCGAAACTCCACATCCCTATCTGGTGGCGTGTCAGGTAATTCTTCTAGGAACACATCTAGGTACCCCTTCACTATTGGTACTTTGTCTAGGCTAACCCCCTTAAGAGAATTAACCTTGCTCCCCTTGGGTTCAAAGTTAGACTTGAACCTGATCCGTTTCTTTTCTGGGGTGGTGAGCATAACAGTTTGTTTGGCACAATCTATCACTCCCCCATAATGTGTTAACCAGTCCATCCCTAATATTACATCTAATCCTTGGGACTCTAGGATTATTAAATAACTGGGAACTTGTTCTTTCCAATCTCTAGGATTATTTGTCAGCACCCATAATTTACTATCATATCTCCACCCGGGGAACTTAACTTAATGGGACATCCAATAGTTACAGTGGAGAGTTTGTTTTTGACTACAAATGCTCTTTAAATGAATTAATGCGATGCGCCGGTATCGAAAAGGATAAGTGCAGGAAAGGAATTAATCTTGAACTTACCGATCACGGCATCAAATCCTTCTTGAATTTCCTCCACATTGATGTGATTCACGTGACCCTTTTGAAAAGGGTTCGGCTTAGCCCCATCAGTCTTCTTCTCTGGACATTCATTAGCATAGTTCCCTGTCTTCTTTCACTTAAAACATTCCACCTTACTGATGTCTTTCTTTGATGGCTGATTATGGCGATTCTGACCATTTTGATTTCCATGGCCATGACCATTGTGGTTATTCCTGTAACCACCTTTGTTGTATCCACGATGATTGTTTCCATCATGGTGGTGGTTGTTATGATGGTTGTTATGATTCCCATTCTTGTGGAATCCAGAACTTCCGCTTCCTTCACCATGAGAATGCTTGTGAGGTGATCCTCATCCAAACTTATTAAAATGGAGCTTCCTCTTTCTACCTTCCACTTGCTTCATCTTGTTTTCTAGGATGGTAGCTTTATCACACAGAGATTGATAGGTTGGAACATAAGCAACAGATAGTTGCATAGATATCTCATCATTCAACCCATCAAGAAATGTCTCCTTCCTCTTTGCGTCAGTGTCAACGTCATCTGGTGCATAACGTGACAGGTTGTTGAACTCTTCGATGTACTCAGAAATACTACGGTGGCGTTGTTTGAGGTTGTGAAACTCATTTTTCTTCAACCCCATTATTCTAGAAGAGATGTGAGTGGTACGGAATCCACCCTCAAACATTGCCCAAGTTACTTCTTCAATAGGGTGAGTAACTTGGAAATTGTCCCACCAAGTAGCTGCATGACCTTCTAGTAAGTGTGCTACAAATCTGACTTTCTCTACGTCAGTGCATCCAACTGTGACTAAGTCCTTATTCACAGAGCGTATCATTTGCTACCATGGGATCAGTAGTACCAGAGAACTTAGCAGGTCTCAGCCTTAGAAATTTGGTGAGCATATCCAGAAGTGGTGGATTGTTCTGGTTGTTATTATTGTTATTGTTGTTGTTCTGATTCTGGTTCGCCATTAACTGAGTCATCATTTGCATCAACTGTGTCTGCGCAGCCATCATTTGCTGCATTCCATTGCCATTGTCATTGTTGTCCTTGGTGTTACGACGGGGAGGCATATGTGGGTTTAATAAGGGTAAGTAATGATAGATAACCCAAGTAGAATAACAAATATCAAACCAACAAGAACATGCAGGTTCAACATCACGACAATAATAGAGTTTGCAAAGATAAACATACTAGCATAGTCACCCACAAGTCGGTATGATCTATGCGACTCAATAATAAAACGATAGATATATAGATATCACTACTCCTCCATGTCGACTTCCTCCTCCACTAGTGCAAGTCCTGATGCGGCGAATCCTGCCTTTTATTCCTCCAAGCTTGTAGACAAAGCATCGATCTTCGCTTGTAAATCTCTCTTCTGTGTGCGCAGCCTCTCTATCACCTCGTGATCTGCCTCCAGCTCAATGTCCTCAAGTTCTAACTCGGTCTCAAGTTTATAATCTTCTTATTCTTCTCCTGAACCCTCTTCTCTTGGTTCTTTAATTTCTTATCCTGGTCTTCAAACTTCTTCTCCATTTCCTTGATTCGCTTCTTCTGTTCTTGGAAGGCCTTATCCTTCTCCTTAAGTTCGACTCATAGTTCATCGTTGCTAAGCATCACATTAGTCCTATCTGTATCAAGGTTCCTAATAAGGCTCTCTTAGTCCTGGAGGTGGTGACGCACAGGCTTGATAGTCTCCTTAGTGGCCTCATCCAACACAATAGGCTCTCCGTCCTCATCGTGCCTCCCAAAAAAGTGGAAGTAGTGGCTCTTGATCTCGGAAGAGTGACGTCCACATAGGCGTCCCAACAGCTCCTGCATAGCGACGTCGAGGCCACTCTCCAAGTCATCGTGGAGTATCTTGAAGGTGATCTCATTAGTTTGGGCCTCTATCTCGCGTCCTGGCTGGGTAACTCTGAATCCCCATAAGACCTTCCTATGAAATTTCCTTAGTTGAATTCCTTGAATGGTAGGGATTGGAAGAGAGAGCACTTGGACGAGCTCCAACATGCGAGTCCCAAAGCGAGTTCCCTTGAATTCCTCGGCCGTGTTGTAGACAAGATTTGGCATCATTTGAATAGTATGGAGAAAATTAGTAATAACACAAGTCCAGAGAAAGAACACAAATAAAAATAGATGCAAAGATAAAATCAACCAACAAAACATTCCTCAAACCAAGTGGCAATACATTATTCAACTCAAGCAATTAAGGTCCAAACATAACTTATTTTTGCCATACCACATAGGTCGGTATGATCAAAATACTAACGTGATAAAACGCCAAGTGTGGTGGTCCAACTAGTATCTCACTCCTTATTAGCCAAGGTAGAAATCTGGGCGTCCTTGACAGCAATCTGTTTGACTTGCTCGCATAACTCCAAAGCCAAGTCTATGATATCCTTACTTAGCCGTTTTACCGTGGCCCTTGAATTTTGGACAGGATGTTTCTCCTCCTTAAGATCCTCCTGAGTATTGAGCATTCTATACTTAAGTCTTTCCCCAAGTTCCTCAATGGCTTTCCACGCAAGATTCCTTGCAGAGTCAAAGAATGATGTGTGCATTTCGGAGTTGGTGAACATGCATAATCCCATACTCTTTGGATCATCTTCCTTGTTCTTATATAAATGGAGTTGCACCTACCAATACTCTTGTCCCTCGTCTATCACAGGAAATCCCTTGTACACGGCTTCACCATCCATCCCCAAGCCGATCATGAGGTTTTTGAGTGCCTTGGGACATTCCGTCTCACATTGTAATGTCATAGTCATTAGTGGTCTCTTCTTGATAGATCCAGTGATGGTGCACATCTACAAAAATAGATGATGAAGGATGATCAGGAAAAGTTTTACGAGATGAAAAGACAAGTGTAAAGTTTGAAATAGAGTTATTTTTCCTAAGGGTTTTCCTTAGTCTAATCCAACATAGGGTCACGAACCTACAGGCAACATAGTGCTCTGATACCATCTGTAAGATCTCACGATGATAAGGTAATATCCCTGTGATTGCAGTGCTAGTCCCTGGATCGAAATGCTAGCACCCATAGTTTAAGCTAAAGTACACAGAAACAAAGGTCATTATTACATCGCATATCCAGGAATATAATAGTTCTTACAACTCACTTAGCCCAAGGGTAACATTATTCAAGTTTCACAAGACATAGTATAATAATAGAGTCTTTAGTCTTCATGTGCTATAGGCAAACATGTCGAGTGCAGACCCGTAACCCTACTCATCATCAGAGTATCCTGCAACATAACAAGTTACAGCCACAAGGGGTCAATACATTTGGAATTGTATTGGCAAGTGATACCATAGCTACTTAGTAAAATCCAACAACTACATGAATATATGGCTAAGTGTGGTTCTGGCTGACTTTGCTAAAAGCAAGGTTTTATATCATAGTTTTTGAAGAGTAGGTTTCCTCTTTCGAAACACTAAGGTACCATTGATAGACATCAATGAACCTCTACCCTTGTTCACCCACAAGTTTTAACTTACAGAAATTTGGATGAGGAGATTTTTGAACTGCTTCATTGTCTTGATGCTCAGAAATTGTCCATAACTGGGGACACGACTAAGTACTTAGTTTTACCCTCTCGAGCGGTGGTGCACTTTCCCCACAAGACTCAACATGCATCGAGACGAGACTTTTTAGAAGCAATCCCTCAGACCACCACAGACGCGTTCCATCCTATCATAACTACCACCCTCTGTCCGTCTGGCTGAGTTCTTGCAACTTAGTCGGTCAAGGCAAAGCCCATATGCCAGTGCTTCCTGACAAGAACGTCTCCAATCTCTTTGTTCCTAGGTGGCCATCCACAAGTGCGATACACCAGGGTCAACCATAGACATGGGCCCTGAGTAACCACTCAACATAATCCATACAAGTCCCATATCCACCCAGGTGTTTCATTAACATTAGTTATTTTCTTAGTTAAACAAAATAATATAATTCCATACTATCTTGATATGAATTTCCACATGCGAATTCTAATAGCATGGCTAAGCACTCTAGCATACGATGTCTTTTAACTAGGAAACACTACCAAGATATAATCTATAGGATATCCATAGCATAGTAACATATATAAGTAATCCTACCATGCTAAGATCTACCAAAAATAACACTAGTGCAATAGTGAAAATAATAGGACATAAGATGAAATATCACTTGCCTTGGTTGCTAGGGGAATAGGTAAAATCCTCACATCAACAAACTTCACAATCCATGGAATCTACACAAAGAACAATCCAACAAAAATAATACAATCAATATAGCATCACAAAAATATGAATGCATGCAAAATGCAATTATATGAACAAAACTCTAAAACTTACAAAGTCTATAGTACATAGGTTAAAATAATCTATCTAAAGGCATAAGGGATACTTAAAAACAATTTATGAAGTAACTTTTATGGGCAAAATACTCCTCCCTCTTTTCATCCATTAGACCCTCCGGAATATGATAAGCTCAGAATCCTTCAGTGAATTCTTGCCAAGTAACAACATGATGGGCGGCTTGCATTGCCAAGAAACTTTCCCACCAGGAGTTAGATGCTCCATCCAGATAGTACGCAGCAAAGGTTACCCAATTAGCTTCAGGAACATGCCCAACCTAAAGTTTGCACTCCATGGTATGAAGTCAGTAGTCTGCATCAAGTGGCTCAGTGGAAAAGCTATAGACTGGCGGAGTTAGACATATGAAATCCTTGGTTCCGACTTCATTGTTTGGGCGCTGGGTATTGCGCTCAATCCTTTCAAGGAGCCACATGTTGTTAGCACGATTTGTCTCATACATATCCATGAGTTGAACCATTGATGGTGGTGGAGGAAGATTAGAAGAGTCATCCTCATTCCTAGAACCACGAGTATGAGCATGGGTGTGGGCGCGAGAAGTGTAACCCATCCTGTAAGAATAGAAGGAGTCACCCAAGGGGTTCAAAGACAAAGGATACTAGATATAAAACATATCATCTCATCAAGCATGGTAGTATCAAAGCATATTAAGGTATACACTAACCAGCTGACTCACAAACAATGAAAATGGAGTGCTAAGATGTTATGCATCAAGCAGATTAAGATATCTTGATAACTCTGAGAGTAGCAACCAGTTATGGAGTGCTTAGAAAAACAACCCCGAAAACACAATCCTAGAAGTTTGAAATTAAATGTAAGGAATGACAACCTTCTCAAACCAAATAGGATAAGAAAACTTCAGCATTAGAATAACAACAGAGAAGGAGTAAAAAGAATCCTAATCAGAGTTTTTGCAAATAATTTTCAACTTTTAAATAGTTTTGTCAACTTCTAGACTCAACATCAACCAATACTAGGGTTTCCTACAGGCAGTCCTGCTCTGATACCAAAACCTGTAATACCCCAGGATTAGGGTTAAAGAAACCTCGGATTAACCTCCGAGATAAACTTAACTCCAACCTCACAGACTCACAGTATATGATTTGATAAGATCACAGAACACAGGGATATAATAGCATATGCTTAAACTCTTAATCGTGTACGATATTAGATTATTACAAACCAGGGGTCACAGACCCATCGTCACACCAAAAAGCGAAAGTAAATTATGTTGTTCTACACAACAAACTCAACAAAGGGCCTAAGAGGCCATGAATATAAGCGACGTCCAACCCATAGTCCTCAGTCTACTACCTGGGACCCCCAGCTACTCATCGATGTCAACGTAGAAGCCACCTTCGATTCTAGTTAAGTCATCTGTAGAAAAACAACAATGGCGCAAGGCTGAGTACGAAAATGTACTTTGCAAGACATAGATAACCTAGTATCTACATGCTCTGGCTATAAAATCTTTCTTTGGATTTTCTTTGCATAAAGCCAACTTTGTTTGTAAACAACAGAGAGAGTAGAATCTCGTCTACACAGAATACTTTAAAATAGGGTAAGAGAGCGACGACTCCATCTTGAACATCCGAACTTGTTAACAAAGAACATCTGAACTTCTCACGTAGGATCACCCCCTCGAACCCCCAAGGACGCATCCTTAAGCTCACGTGGAACAACAAGTTTTATATTTAGTTATCGTTATCTATGATCATCATGTCCGTTCCCAAGTCATTCATAACCGTGAACATGGCTTTTTGAAAAGATTTAACCCTACAGGGGTGTACAACTTTACCCACACGTACCAACCGACTCTTAGTGCCAAATTACTAGCCCTCTTCCTTGGCCTCGTGTGGTTGTACGCTCTCGCCGAGACCATGAGTCACGCCCTAAGGAGGGTTCCCCCATAACGGATCAAATCCCGAACCCAGTCCCTAGAGATGTGAGGCGAGGTTGGTTTACCAGGGGCTCTATCCACCCCAAGCAACCCCGACCACACTTACCTACCTGTTATGATTCACCTTCTTCTCCTACGCTTTAGAAAACCTTTTCAATGTGTATGCCAAATGGAAAGCCCGAACTATGTGACTCACGGAATCTACTAGGCAAGTTAGTTAGTCGAGTGGTTCCCAGGCCTCGTGTGGTTGTACGCTCGTCTTGGTTCAACAGGCAAGAATTCGATTCCTAGTGGTGGTGAGCATAGGACTACAAAAACCACACCCAATGTGGCCTCCCATACAAGCCTTAACATGTTTATCCATCCGCTTCGATCATGTGTCCATCTCCTAGCTTTATAGATTCTTTGGCATCTCTGATTCTTCATCATCGGGATGGATCAGGCGTACTTACTAGGCATGGCTAAGCTTGACCACCAAAGAAGCTCTAGCAATGCTCACATGCCAGACCTAGGTATGCTAGGAGCAGTGGATCAGGTGTATAAGGCTACAATAGTGAAACTATGCAGCAGATAGGTAACACTAGATACTGACAAAAGACCACATTGGAATCGTGTGGAATATAGCAAGAAAGTAGATACTTTGTAAATCATAGGTTCATAATGACATGCTATGCTTGCCTTGTCCTTCAGTAGACAAATATGGATCTTCGGTGTCGTTGACTTCGGCCTCGTTTTCAGATCCTATCGCAAAGAAGCAATACCGGAAAGGAAGGAAACAACCATCATCTCGAACCATGCAACGCACAAGCAAATTAATGATATGTCAGATTAAAGTTATCATGGAAACCCTAGGGTTAGGATCGGTCCAAATGGGTTCGGAGTGCCGAGGGTTTGGCATTCCATCGATCCCATATGAAATTAGGGGTTTTTCGATGTTCCTTTAGACTAGCTAGGGTTGATCATTTTGATAGAGTATTCATATTTTTCTGATTAAATATGAATTAGTTATGAATTTTATAAGATTGTAACAATTTCTGCCTTATTTAAATCATTTCTGAAAATAATATGCTTTTATGACATTAGCATGACGTTAGCTAACCCTAACCCTAAATCTTCTACACTGTAGAGGCATCTAGCCCCTACAGCTGATGGGACGGGCTAGGTTACATCCTGGCCATGTCGTGGACACACTGGCGCCATGATGGACACGGCAACACCGCCACTTAGTGGTCGCCGGTGGCGATCCGGCGCACCCCAGCAAGCACAGCTGGGTGCGTTGGAAAGAGCTCGGCGAGGCGAACCACACAAAGGTGGTGCCACCCCTCTATGGTCGTCAGAGCTCCATCCCCGGCGAGCTAGTACGGCAGCAGGCTCGGCTTCACGACGCAGGGGTGCTACGGCAAACGAGCGGCAAATAGAGGGTACTGCGCGGACGGGAAGCTCACTAGGAGCGTCTCGAGCATGGAGGCGAGGCGAGATGGGGAATGAATCAACGGTCAGTGGTTGTGTCTGGGTGGAAGAACCTCTCGATTCCGGCGATTGGAGGCGCGCCGAGCTTCATGAACTGTATGGGGAGAACAAGAAGATGAAGGTTGTCACTTCGGTTGTCTCATCAGAGCTTGGGGTGATGTGGGACAGCGAGGGCATGGCGGGAGAGGATAAGGGGAAGGGTAAGTTGCGTCTGGAGGCCGAGCTTTATAGATGATGGGGCGGGAATCTTGGCGTGCACGGCAACCGACAGCGACGGTGAAGCCACGGAGCTGATTCCACGTCGTCGATAAAGACGACAGCGTGGCCAGTTATCGAAGCGGTACGGGCCGTGTTTGGACCCCAGATGGGCTAGCTGAGGCTGTTGCTAGGCCACGGAAAAGGGAGAGGGACAGGCTGGTTGCTTGGCTGTGGCCTTTTCCCCTCTCTTCTCACATTTTTTTCTTGAAAAACTTTTCTATTTGTTTTCTCTCAAATTCCTCTTTGTTTGTACTCAAATCAAAATATTTCGAACAAATTTGAATGAGGCAAGTTTTCAGAAACCCTTTTGTAAACCTTCTGAGCATTTAAATAGTAGGGTCCACATGTGGATCTACTTTACCAAATCAAAACCATTTGAAATGGTATAGAATTGACAAGGAAAACAATATAAAACTAGGGTGTTTATCCCCTCTTAAATCAAAACCACACCAGAATGGAAAGTTTTCATGCATGTCATGCTCTTAAGTAGTAATTACATATATTACAAACATGGGATGTTACACTTGTCTTCAGGGATTTGAAATATTCTGACCTTTTGGTGAGGAATTTTCCATTGGTTTGGGTAGGGTTGACTAAAATAGTTAGTCTCTTTGGGGTTGTCGGAGGCTCTAATACACCGAAGGTTAGTGGAGTCAGGTCTTCACTTCTTGTATCAGTTAGTAAGTCTTGTTGTTTCTTTTGAATCATGAGGATCCTTCAGTGGTATACTTATGACTTCACGGGACTCCTGCTAAAATCGGCAGATGAAGAGTGCAGTGTTGCGCTATCGGCGATTCTTGAGAGGTGAGTTGAACGGGGTATGCCATCCTGTTGAGGCGGTGTCTTCGAGTTGTTCTGACTTGATGATGTCAAACTCCTGGTTCTTGCGATGCTCTTCATCTCATAACTCCCGAGATTCATATGGATTCTCGTTAGTGACAACCAACAAGGGGGGTGCCTGAGTTACTAGGTGGGTTATCGATCCTCGATTCAGAGTTGACTAACATCAGATCAAGCACGGAACATACATACAAGGTGAACCGAGCAATAGGGTCACATGGTTCTTCCTAACCAAGTAAGGGAATAGCACACATCAAGCAACACATCCTGCATTTAGGCAAGCAAACATAGTCTACAATAGAGACCAAGGAGTTAACTTCTCGCGATATAATGGAATCCTATTCCTAGGACTATTGATCCTAGATATCACGTTGTTGTGCTCCTGGTAACTATCGTGCAGATGAAGCTTTTGCCGAGTCGTTGGACGCTTCTCAATAATGTATCACTTGATTCTTTTGGGTCACGACGATTCCATTGGTAGGGAGATATTGTAGTTTCCTTGTTTTTGCTGGTAGTTTATTCTCTTCATCTTGGTATCCTCATTTTCATAGGGGTCTAGGTCTTACTTGTTTGGAAATCCGTAAGTTTGAGGTTTGGACGAGAGATAGAATAAACCATTTTCGAAATCAGTTAATTTAGGATAAGATAAGAAGTAGGACTTTTCGAAAGGCATTTGGGAAATTATTTTTCGAACACCGGTGTTTCCAAAAATAGTTTTCCTGTCTAACGACCATGCTAAGCAAGGTTCATCTATAGTTAGGATGGATCTAATACCAAGTCTCTGGGGGGCCCGGATTAATCCTCTGAGAATCCCTATTATGCATACACCACGATCCCATGATCAGTTCGTCGTGGCACATATCTGACAAGTATCAAAGTAAACATCCATTACTTAAGAGGATATAAGTCATACCTTATTTGCCATTATGGATACATTAGTCAACATCAGTGAAACCTCATCAAGTGCAGAGCCCGACCCATGCCTTAACCTACAAGAAACTGACTGGGAGAATGTCCTAGCTCGCATAGCTGTCATCATCACCTTCTCCTTGATATCTTACCAAGTTAATAGCTAGGTACAATGCCAGTGAGTACTTTGAACGTACTCGCAAACCACCTTAAAACAATAACAATAAGAGGATATGTAGTATGGTTGTGGTAGTAGGATGGCTCCATGAGAGGTTCTTTTCTAAAATAGTTTCTCTTGTAGATATAACATCTATATATCTTTGTTGAAAACTTTTGTTAATCATTTTGGAATCCTTTTTAAAAAGTTTTGGAAAACACTAGGATTGGTTCACCCATTTGTTCCTCCTTCTGGTCATCTCATGACCAACTCCTTTCCTTCCTTTCCGATCATCCCATGGTCACAACATTTCCAAAATCTACACCAACCTTCCCAACCATCCCAACCACCACTCTACAGCAACCTTCCCAACCATCCATGACCGTGCATGTGGCTATTTGAATAGATTTACACTCTGCAGAGGTTATACACTTTACCCACACTATCCGGGTACCCTGCCCTGGTAACCTACGGATCGTGGGTCGAGTAACCGATCAAAACTCTCTAGATGCCACTCTAGCTTATGCCCTACCTTACCCTACGAGTTGTTCCTCTCAACACCGGGACTCAGGGATCCACGGACCAATCGAAGTGCATTCCGACTACTTGGGAGTGGGCACTTTCAATGAGAGGCTCATGGTATCGTTCGGCTGCTCCCAAGGGTAGATCGCACTTCCTCCAGGTGACTGTCTAACAGTTGACCCTTTTTGTAAAGGAAGCCCGGAATTAGAGGGAGTTGATCCCTTAGAAGAAGTTCTGAGAATTGCCACACCAGAGTAGAAAACTTCAAGTCCCATGTTTGGATGAGTTAATTGTTCTGGCAAAACTGCAAATAAACGGGTGTGTTTTCGTAAGCATTTTCCTCGAGCCTCTTTTGTAAAAACAAAACCCTTTTTCCTTCTCAAACTTCTCTTGGTAGGTCAGACCTCACCAAGGTTTTACTATAAAACATGTTGTAGAACTTTTTTGTTGTCTTCCCATCCTCTAGTTTTTCTTCCGCTAAACGGGGTCTCCAAAGGGGTATGGTGTTATACACCATCTACCATACTAAGGACAAGTAGGTGTCATCAAGGGGGTTGTACTTAGATGTACAAATGTGTAATGGTTTGGAGGAGCCAAGCCACTACCAGATATAGATCATCATAATATAAAACAATGCAGTTTTGATAAACAGTAGGTAAAACATGCATAAGTAAAATAGTAGGACAAGGCTTATGAGCAAGAAGGTGGCTTGCCTGTGATCATTAATCTAGCAATATATGTCCCTAGACTTCTTCTTATAATACCATAATAATAACCATAATAACCATCATCTTCCGATCTCCGAGCTAATCGTAATTATCATCGTCAAGGAGCACACATGAAAACAAGAAAGGGAACAATCAACACAAGGCATACAAGCACCAATACAATACAAAAAACAAACATAAAAAAAATTATTCGCTTCGGTAAGTTTTGGATAGATTGGGACCATAGCATTTGGAGTTACTATGATTGCCTTTGTGGAATTTCCTTTATGATTTAATTATGAAATACCACCTAGTGAAGGGGTTTCGAACTAAGTCTTGGGTATATATGATATAAATGTACAAAAAAGATATCAACAGATGGGTATTGAAATAACAAGGCCAACAAAAGTGGTTTCATGATGTTATCGATTTTACTAAATTAGTTATGACTATCTTAGTGGAAATAACCCTAGTTTGGGTGAATAAATCCCCAGAAAATATCTATAGCTCAAATAAATTTGTGTTCCAAGTATATTGTATATATTTGAGTTCGTGATTTGTGAGATTTGAAATCACTTCAAAATAATTACCATAATTCCCTCGGGAAATTCCCAAAGTCAGTTGTGTAAGCAATTTGTATTGTTTGCTATATTTATTATACAGAAGATTTTAATATGAAACCAAAGGCACCAGGTAGGTACTTAAATTACATTTCTATATAAATTGGATTCATCATTTTAGGAGTTGTAAAACACATGAAGTGATTTATTTACTGAATTAACTCTAGGCCAGAGAGGTTTAATTCACCAAAATTAGTTAATGGCTCTGTAAAGTTTTGATCTCTTGGGATTTTTAGGTATTGTAGTACCACTTTAGGTAGAGTTGGAATCAACTCAGATCACCTAAAGAATTTCCATAAGACACTTCTACATTAATTTTGTTATTTTTAGTACTCGAATAATACAGCTCCACTTGGCAGGGGACCAATGCCACGAGACAGGTACCTATACCACCTTCTAGGGAAAGTTGGAAATACTTCATTTGGATAGGTTCAACTCCCTAGAAGATTTTTTGCTTGCACTACTACATATTTGCCTATCCATGGATTGGTACCTAGTGGCGCATGAAAAGGGTGGTGAACCATAGATAAATGACCTGCGGTGCACGTACAAAAGATGCGCCACGGATAACGAAAATATTCGTGGCGCATGGACACTGGGTGCGCCGCAGATAAATCTAGGCATCCAGATCTACTACTTATGGATGGCCCTGACATATCCGTGGTGCATGTGGTGGGTGTGCGCCGTGGATATTTTCCCTATCAGTGGTGCACCGCACCAACATGCGCCACAGATAAGTCAAAAACCATCCAAATTTTTCTCCCAACCTCCCTCGTTGGATCGCCTTTTCTGTCTTGCAAAAAACACACTTCAAATTTTAAAATCGTTTAAGATGTAGGTTGGTAATGTGGTCTAGTTTGTAGGAAAATTAACAGACATCAATTTCGATTTTTTTGCAAAAAAGGTTATGGCACGGTAAAACAGCCATAACTTTTGCATACGATGTCGAAAAAAAACTATAATATATCAAAATGACGAGAATGAAATTTTCTATCCGCTCACAATGGTCAAAGACCATTTACCTATTTTTTAGATTCTCAAAATTCAAAAATGGAAAAAGATATGGTAATAAGAATATTTTGTCCTGTAGAAAAAAACTTGAGCACACTTATCTATGGCCTATCCTATTTTGGTGCGCCACGGATAAGCGTGGCTACGAACTTCAAATGCGAGCCTCCCCTCCCCTTCTCCTTCTTCTCTTCTCCTCCCGTCATTCCCTTCTCCGTATCCTCCTATCCTTCTCTTCTCCTTCTCCTTCTCCTTCTCCTTCTACTCTTCTCATCCCCCTTATCCTTCTCCTTCTCTCCTTCTCCTCCTATCCTTCTCCTTATCCTTCTCCTTCTCCTTCTCCTTCTCCTCTTCTCATTTCCTTATCCTCTTCTCATCGCCCTTCTCCTTCTCTCCTTCTTCTCCTATCCTTCCCTTCTCGTCTCCTTCTCCTCTTTGCATTTCCTTCTCCTTCTCCTCCTACCACTCCCTTCTTCTCTCCTCTTTCTATCCTCCACCTACCCTTCTCCTTCTCCTCTTCTTCACCTTCTCCTTCCCTTCTCCACTTCTCCTTCCCTTCTTCTCTCCTTCTCATTCTTGTCCTCTCCTTCTCCTTCACCTCGACTTCTACTTCTCTGCGCCTTCCTACCTAGAGCTCCTCCCCGACTAGACCCCCGATGGCGCCCCTCCTCAAGCTCCTCCCCGACTCGACCCCCGACGGCGCCCTCCTCGAGCTCCTCCCCGAGCATGGCCACGACCTCCCGCAAATCCATGCGGTGGTAGATGGTGGCCGTGGTGTGGTGGCGGAGAAGAGATCTAGATCCCTTTTTTGAATTTTGAAAATTTGATCAGTGGTGCACCATTCCAACATGTGCCATAGATAAATTTTGATTTCCTGCCTTTTGTTTTCAAATTTTGAAAAACATATTGTTAGAGTATGATACGTACATGGTTATTATGGTAGTTTAGGATAGTTAGGATTCTAGCCTAACTCGTCTTGTACTCCAAGTTGATCCCTGTACGTCTATATATACTCATCCATGAGGCCTAATAATATATCCATCATATTCCGCCAAACTCATACTCTTTCATGGTATCAGCCTAAATCGATCTCAAACCCTAGCTTCCGCCACGCTGCCCCCGGGGAGATCGATCTCCATGATCTCCGCCGAGAGCTGTGCAACCCTTATGCAGGGTTCGTTCGTCGATCCGTGATCGGCTACCCTGTAAGTCTTTTTCCCCGATCTCTTGATCATCTTTCTTTTTGGTTTACCTATCTTAGATCGAATTGAGTCGCCCGTCGCCATCGTCATCGCCGCTCCTCTACTCCAACCATCGGCATCAACGATCTACATCGCGTCCGTGTGTCTGCCCCCTCCGTTGTTGCGCCTGCCTCGGCAGGTTGTTGCAGCCTCACGACAGGCTACCACGCACCGCGAATGGCTGATATGCCTTCCTCGAAAGACTACCGTGGCCGCCCCCCTCGGATCTTCTTCGTCGTCATCGTCCGCGAATTCACCGATGACGTCGCCATCGAATCCGATCTACGCGTCATCCATGCCATGGCGCATACAGTGCACCATTGGTCTGATCAACCGATCCTGCGCCTGTCCATGCCAAGCACATCCCCAAGCACGCGCCTACCACCGATCGAGCTAGGGGATGCCGTTGTGTCGCCCCGTTGGGCCGCAACGCCACCTCCTTTGGTCCACGCTACCAGCTTCCAATGCGCCTTTCTTGGCGTGTACGTAGCTGGTGGTCTCCCAGCCGCTGCACTAACTTGCTCCCTGCAGCTATGCCGCCCCCTCGGGTCTTAGCATGGCTGCACGCAGTCTACTTTGTCGTCCTCGTGCATTGATGGCCTCGACTTTCACCGTGCCATCTCCTACGGCACGGATCACCGCCGTGTGCACATGGTCTTCGTCACGTCACTGGGTCTTCCTCGCCTACTTCGAGCACCGTTGTCGCGATTCACAAGGTAACCTGCAGGGCGCCCTCTCGCCGTCGCAGGTCCAGCCAACTACCCCATCACCACTCTAGGCATCCATCATGACTAACCTAGGTCACAGATGGTTTTGCCGCCTTTTACGTCTTCGCCTCCAACATCATCGCCTCATCCCCAACTACACCACCTTCTACTCTACTCGGACAACCCCGGACAGCGTCGGCATCTCTCCCTTTGTCGGTCAGCATGTTGCAACCACTCTAGAGGCTTCCTCTGCTAGACTTTCTAACATGGAGACAAGTTCATGATGGTCCCTTCCCCCGCACGCCTGGTACTGGCAACATCGGGAGTGCCTTCGTCCCCGACGAGTTCCTGATACTGGCAAACTAGGATCGGCGCCTCGTCTTCATCGGCTTCGACAATGTCTTCTTAGGCATCGAACCCTCTACGACTCCCTCCATCGCATCACCAACTATTTCTTCTTTGCATACACAGTTCTGGCAAAATCGGAGTGTGCATTCGTCCCCGACGTGCACCTAGTTCTGGCAAAACTATGGCCGCACCTTGTCCTCGACGGCTCGGACTGCATCGACACCCTCAACGATTGCCTCGACGCGTCTCCGTCATCCTCCTCGCGCACTATGCGCACGCTACCCTCGACACGGGCATCCCCGACCACGACATCGACCATGGCGACCCATCGCACAGCTACCTCGACCATGGCACCGCCTCACGCTCTCAGCTCCCTCAACATTGGCACAAGGGCTACCACCTCGCTTGAGCATCACCAGCTTCCTCTACAGTTCAATCTACCGCGACGCGACACCGTCCAAGACATTTCCGCTACGACTGTGGAGTGATGTCAGCCTACTGGATGCTACTTCGGTTTATATCTAGTTTGACCGTCTGCAACATTCCTGTTGATCCCGACGCTACCACTACTACTGCGGGGGATGTTAGAGTATGACATGGTTATTGTGGTAGTTTAGGATAGTTAGGATTCTAGCCTAACTCGTCTTGTAGTCCAAGTTGATCCCTGTATGCCTATATATACTCGCGCATGAGGCTCAATAATATATACATCATATTGTGCCAAACTCATACTCTTTCACATATCCGTTGCGCACCTTACCCATATGCTCCACTGAGAATTGGGCTTATCTGTGGTGCATAGAACCGTGCGCCACTGATAAAAAATATCATGGGCATGATGACAGTGGCGCACGGGCCATGTTCCAGGGATAACATATTCGGTGTGCCGCTGATAAGCTTTTCTGTAGTAGTGTTGCAATGGACTCATTTTAGTGGATTAATTTCCATTAAATAACAAAAATTACTTATGGTCGAGGGTTTGTTCTGCATGTGCATAATACATGCAGGAACTTGTAGGAATTTAGATCTAGTCAAGATATAGAATTTTCATTTTTTACTCATATTTAAACCAAACTATCAAAATACTAATCTGAAAATATTTATTAAAAGAAAAAGGAACTGGGTCGGAATTCCCAGAGGAGAAGGGCTGCACAGGGGGTGTTCCGGCCCATCAGGCTTTGGGAGGAGCGGGATCCGACGATTTTGAACTAGCCGGGGTGGACCCGCTCATCAGCAACATGCCGACGCTGAACTGATAAGGAACACCCCTAGCCATCTGATTTAAGTGAAGATCGAAGGCGGGTGCGCATCGTCCACCTCACGATACCCGTGATGAGCAGAAACCCTAAATGGTTTAGGGGAGGCACAGGGAAGCGTACCTGGGCTCCAAGAGGCATCGGAGACGTGGCGGTCCGCGACAGTCCCGGAGATGGGAGGCCATAGTGGGTTCAGCGCGCGGTGGAGGTCGGTGTCCACTTGGAAGCTCGCTAGAGACGGCTTTTGTAGGCGTGCATGTCCATGGAGAGGTGAAGTAGAGGACCAGGAAGGGCCCTGAAACTATTTAGGAGCCCTTAGCGCTGCGGAGGGTGCTTAGAGGGGGCATGATCATGGGTGGAGCACCACTCAGGCATGAACTTGGACAGCGGCTCCGGCATACCTGGGACAGAAAGGACGGTACATGGGAGTAGATCTTAGTGTCAGGGCTGAATAGCAGCGAGGAAAAAGTAAGGAGGTGGCTTGGTTCGATGGCATGCTTGCCTTCTTAGATAAAGACCGTGAGGAGAGCTTCCTCTCTTTCCATGGCGTGAGAGACTGGAGGGAGAGAGTAGGAGCTCGAGGGAAAGTGCTCTGGCGGCCAAGGGCAAAAATGATGGAGCAGGGGCGGGTGGCGTACCTCTAGCCTATTTATCAAGGGAGTAATGGTCTATGGTGTCCAAAGACCATTTTAGACATGGAGGAGAGGTGGGGCTCGAGGATTAGGAGAGCAGGGCTATTTAGGTGGGCGTGAGGGGTCCTGGTGGGGTACCAAGAGGAAGAGGATGAAGGAGGTGCTGTTGCAAAAGATATTAAATGGCTTGGAAATGACCTATCATGTGTCTCCTTCATGTCCAAGAGAAAAAATCAAGAGGAGGAGGTAGTGCTACAGTGTTGGCTACAGTGCACATGACCTAGACTGAGGGATGGTTGCTGTGGAAGATTGGTTGACAAGGTTTGATGAAATTTGATTTGTTTTAGCTCAATGGTTTGGTTAGTTTGCCAAATTTGATCATGAGGATGTTTATGAAGAAAACCCAACAATATGTCTTGGGTGTGAAGAGGAAAATGTTCTGGTAGATAGATGAGGTCAAGATACCTCTCTAGAAATTAATTTGGAATTTTCTAAGTATTAGGGATGCTCATTATACCAATTGTTCAAGTAATGTTGAATTACTTTTCAGAAGTTGATTTCATATATTTGAATTGGACAATGATGGTTTTTGGTTTTAGATGGCCCCAAATATGGATTCACACTTTGGATAATTTTCCCAAAATTTGGAGGAAAGTATTTAAAACAGTTACTTTTCCATTTATGCCGTTTAAGAAGAAGGGCAAAAAGAATTATTAAATCTCTTCAAAAATATTTATTTTTGAAAAGTGAAGGTAGGATATGATACATATGCCTCAAATGTGACCTAATTTTTAGTGGTGTTTTGGCAAATCCAAACTTTCCTTTATGGAGGGAGTTTTAGAGATTTTGTCCATTGAGAGAAATAAATAGGTTTTGGGCCGTAATATTTATGGATAATATTTGATAAATCTTGATATTAGAGGTAGATAATTTCGACATGATGTATCTTTCATTTGCAAACTTGTGTTTTTAGAATCCAACTTGATCTGGAAGAAAAGCAAGGCGTGAAGGATCTTGGGCATTATTATTTTTATAGCATCAAAAGCTTGTTGGATCTTGGAGCTCAGATCTCCGTTTGGGTCATGGGATATATGGATGTATATACCAAGTGATGTATATCACCATGGCATAGAGGTTTGAGGTTTATCATGATGGATATCCCCAAGGATTGACGACAAACTTTGACTAAAATAAGAGTGCCAAAACAAATTATCAACTAGCCTTCAGAACCATGTGGGTTTTGGAAGCACAAAGCTACCATTGAAACAAGTGAAGTAGGGATGTATAGAACTTCATGAGTAGATTGAAAACATGCCAAGAATTGGTCAGAAGAAGATATTATGAAGATGTGAGCTTCTGCTAAAGTAGGCATGTTGATAAGATTAGGAGGAATTGTTATTTTCTTACCGGCAAAGCCATCAGGAACAAGTAGGTTAAAGTATGATATATCCAAGGGAAAGAGTGGGATTTGGTAGTCCTTAATATGCTCTACAAGAAGGTTCAAGTGCATTACCAAAAATGCATCAGGATTTGAAATGAGGGAGACTCAAGGATGGCATCTTGATAACATTTCCAGACTTAGTCATATTTTGGAAGATTTAGGGTTTTTGACTAGAATATAAGAGCGGATGTTTTTGATTGGTTGCAAGGTACCAAAACATCAACAAGTGGATAATGATCGATAGATCAATGCTTGATATTAGTCTTCCTTGGCTTGGAAACTTCGAGAAAGGATTAGTGTTCAAATGGTCTGATTAAGGGTTTTAGATGATCACCTAGTAGCTAGAGGTCAGATCCAGCTGTGTAATCTTTCTTAGGGTTTGTGACCTTAATTTAGCTTAATCCTAGGGGACGAGCTCCTAGAGTATCTCATACTACTTCCTAAGAAAAACAAGTCAGACAGCAGATCAAGGAAATTCATCTATCCAATAACAACTACTACTAGGATTATCATCAAGCCTAGCTCGAGGTAAGGATGGGTGTTTTGAAAGGTTGGAGTTTGAATAAGGCGAGAGTCCTTGGTATCTATACCAACAGTAGAATTCAAAATCTTTATAGAATGGTTTTGGAAAAACTTAGAGGTAAAAGTAGTTGGAAGTTCTTTCCTGAAAACATAAGGAGATTATATATACCTCTCCATAGTTTGGTCAATAGAAGCTAATAAAATGGTTAGGGTTGCAAAGGCATCTTGGCTCGGGTTTTTGAAATGCTAGAACATTTGAGAATATGGTAATAAGCTAATACAGTTTTGTTAAATAGCTTTGTGAGGTAAGGAGTATATCATTACTACACATTTAGATGCATAAGCACAGTTAGACAACAAGCAAACACTTCAGCATTAAACAAGAAAAAGTTTGAGTTCCCCCTGATTTTTGCATTCTAGACAACTAATTAGGGTTGCTGAAATTAGGATGTTATACTTGCCATCCACATATCCACACTGGCCCCACCACAAGTCACTTCCATGCCCTTCCCAGCTATCTCCACGATAGTCGGAGGTGCTGTTTTTGCCAGGAGAAGCATCGCCTTGTTTGGGTGTCATCATCCACCACCACCCAACCCAAATTGCCCAAACGACACCGACTCCAAAGATTAGGAATGGGTCGCCTTCGATGATCCTGGCAACACTGACAGCGAGGAGTTGGTCGTGATCGCCTTCGAGAGCTCCGAGGAGCCGTTGGAGCCGCGACCGCCAATATAGTGAGGGTCAGCGTACCGATCCAATAGCGAGGCTTATGGGTGGGATTTATTTTCCCATATTTCTGGCCAGAGTATGTCCGTCAACAAGAACTGAGCGACCTATACGCATGTCGCGTCCTTGCGGCGCGCAGATACCGCAGTGATGCCTCGATGTGTGCCAGGCGCGCCTGAGTTAAGGAGGAGTTCAACGTGTGGCTAGTGATATACAACTCCCTGTTCGAGTTCGGGGATGTCGCCAGAGGGCCTCCACCGTGCCCTCTTGGTGAGAGCAGCACCTCCCGCCGCCTTGGGAAGCCACCCTCGCACCCTCCTGGCGAGAGCAGCACCTCCCACCCGCCGTGGGGTGTAGTTAGTTTAATTATTTCATGTATTTGCACCAATTTGATGTATATACAAGAATTTGAAATGTTTAATTATATTTTATGAGGGGCACAGCTGGCAGCCAGCAAATTCCCCAATTGTTTTTCATCTATCCACCACCGTACTAGACTCAGCCACCTTTCTTCACAAGCTGCACATGCCACAGTCCCATCGCATTCGATGCCTGTTGCTTTTCGAGCATTCCTTTTAATACTACTTAGGACGTGAGCCAAGCGTGATACAATACAAAATTTTGGTGTGATATTGGCGGGACCTTCTAGTTCAAAATTTTGTCGGAATATTGGCGGGACCTTCTACCTTTCCCAAAATTTAACACTTCCTTCACTTCTCTGCAAACGCTAGGTACCAACATACTGACGAAGCCTCTCGCTCGCTCACCTCCACTATCCATCTTTTACTGAAGCCTCACATCATCCTCTACCCCATCCCTTCTTAGCCGACTTCTAGCTCACCGGAGTTTGCTCAATAACACTGTCATCAATGCTATCGTCGTTGCTTCATCCCATCTGCTTCCCCCACTCCATGGTAGAGTGTCAGCTTACCCACCACCGCAACCAAGATATGTGTACGCCACTTGCACCCCTCACCAGGGCGATGGTTAAAACTCTCAACAACCAAGACGAAGGTTGCTGCACACTTCATATGCCTGCTTTCCTTGCATTTTACTTCCAAATGTAGTTCATCGCTTCCTTGCAGTGCCTTGTCGTTAACAATTATTTCTAATGCATGCAAGTTGTAGTACTTTGGGATTGGTTCAAAGAGAAAAGAGGTAACTAATAGTCGTCAAGCCAAATTTGTTACCTTGCACTAGTACAAAACCTCCCCAGCCCAATGATAACCCCCAACAATCGTCCCTAGAGAAAGGTTTGCCTCCATTTTGCATATATGTGCGTTGTTGTTATGCATTTTATTTTCGAGAGTAGTTCATCCTTTGCTTGCCCTACATTCTCATACTAGTATATAATTTTTGTAAGGTATGGAATATGATGTACTGCTGATGAGTATGCACAGAATCGATGCCAATTAATCGTAAAGAGTTTTGGACATGCAGATCTAGCCTAACTTGGCATAACACAACTGGTACAGAAACATGGCCTGGTCGTGTAGCCAAAACATGGTTATTTGTTGCATCTTGCTTGTGTTATTTACTGATTGATTTGCTGCATTGGAATTTTCAAAAACAAGTCCATGATCATGTCCCTACCAAGGAGGTTCGCATCAGAGATATTCAGTGTGCCAGTGATACAACCATTTCTAGGAACCAACCCGAAGTATGGTGCATGCCCGAAGATAATATTAGGCTTCTCCAAAGGATTTGGACATGGCCACTCGGCGGATCAGAGAATTGAACCGAGGATAGATTTCTAATATTGAAGGACGGAATTGATCGTTTCTGGCTTTACCTAATGCTAATACTTTGGTAGCAAAGAAAACTTGGATTTTAATGTGTGTTTCAGGTTTTGGACATCAACAGAAGGATTTAAATAGAGAAATACAATATTCTAGAGAAGACAAGCAAGTCCCAAATTGGAAGCACGCGAGGGGAGCTCATAGACGGTTTAACAACCACTATACAGTGGGAATGACCGTATAGCTGCCAGCCGCCTCAGTCTTGTCAAAAGGGACAACTTCCATGAAGGGACGACGGACGAAAACACAATGCAGCAGCCGCCACACCATCCACAAGGGAGAACGAAGGGATCCGGAGAAGCAGGAGAAGACGTTCTTCATCCCGCTCCACGATCTTTGACCTCCTAGCCAATACACCTCCATAGCCACTACATGTACTTGAGAGAGAGAGAGGGATCTCCACCTTGCAAGACTAGGGTTTGACATTGTTTCTTCCCATCTTGAATTGTGTTGGATATTTTCTATAATTATTGTGGATCTCCACGGTAATACCAAGATGAATTCCCTTTATTTGATTATATTGATGATCTGTTCTTCTCTCATGTGTGAGTAATTCCCTTGGGAATGGGAGATGTAGGGGATTGGTGAGATGTGATTTGCCTTCATCTATTTTCCATCAGTATTCTGATTGATTCTAATTACTATATTATGTGTGCTTGACTATCTGTGGGATGCTTAATGCTTGTTGTCCAATTAAGGGCCCAGACAACATGATACCTTGTTCTACACAGATAAGATCTTGCTCGCTAGTGGATCGGCAACCCCTAGATGACACAGGGATATCAATGGAAAGCTATTGACTCGAGGATAATGAGTAACCACTGTGCTTATTGCATTAGTCCGATCCAAGGAGCTTAATCGCTAAGCAACGTGAAGGGTCTTAATCGTCTAGTGTCTGACCATGGTTTTGAAGGAGATATGCCCTAGAGGCAAATAATAAATTGGTTTTTATTGTCATATCTCAATTAGTTTATAATAGTTTCATATTGTGCTATAACTGTGCCAATTAGAAACATTGGTACATGTGTGGTATGAAACACAAAGTCCCTAGTAGCCTCTATTCATACTACTTCGTTGGTCATGAAGATGATCTAGGTTTCAAGATCATGGGCATTTATGAAAATTGACAACGGGATCATATCATTGGAGAATGATGTGATTGGACATTCCTCGAAGGATTGCAACACGATCAAGTCATATAGATCATTGTTGCAACAGCTATACCTAGACTACTTTTCCTTATACCGTGCGCTCATATTACTCACTGTTTCCCGAGGCTGCTTTGACTACATCAGTCGTCACGGTGGCCATAAAGGTGGTACGTTGGGTATTCCGAAGGAACATTGCTGACATGGGATAGCTAGACCGAGATTTGTTCACCCACATGACGGGTGTAAAGATACTACGGTCGTCTTGGTGAGATTACATCCATAAATGTTTGCAAACATGTGAATCGGTCACGGGGATGTAATATCACGGTAACAAGAAACAAAACTTGTTGTGAACGAGATTGAACAAGGTATGAGATACCAATGATCGGATCTCGGACAAGTTGTATCAAGAAACAAAAGGATAAGGATGCTACATTTAGCGGCTCAAACGATATTGTCATCAGGAATGCATAGGAGTCACATGGATATCCCTGGTCCCTCTATTGATCATTGATACAGATCATGTCTAGAGCATTCTCGAGCCGTAAGAGGATGCACTTAAGGGTACGATGAGAGCGATCATTATAAGACGGAATCACAGTAGAGAAAGAGAAAATCCCGGAAGTTTTTCTGTAGAGACGAAATGTTCCGTAGAGAGATCCGAAGTTGTTCGGAGGAAAGAACAAAGGAAAAGACCGAGAAAAGTATTTCGGATAAATGGGAATTTGAATATACATTTAGTATATGTTAATTATGAATTAATATTCTAAATAATATTTAAATTAAGATTTATAAAAGGCAACTTTTATATTAGGCCAAATCCCGGAGGGAAAAGGCGTAGAAATAAAGCTGCAGAAAAAGAAAAGGAAAAGGACAGCTGCTGCCGTGAGTGGGCTTGGCAGCCCACAAAGGTGGGCGGCCGGTAGTAAGCACCGCACGCGTGCTGGCAGAGCACTAGGCACCGCCACGCCCGGTGGGCCGCCGCCGAGCTCAGCCCACCCGATCTATGCCTCCGCTGGCCACCATTCGCGGGCCGCCGCGCTGGGCAGGCCCACCCAGGGTCGCCTCGCCAGGCCGCCGCGCGGGCACGCGTGGGCGCGCGGCGTGGCCGGCCCGCTTGGGCTGTTGTCCCTCCTGGCCACTGCTGCTGGGGCCCGCCGGCCCACCGGCTAGTAGCTCTGTGCTGCTGCTGGTTGATTGGGCTGGCGTCTAGGCCCAACCGGCTAGGGAGCTCTTTTTCCTCCTTTTCCTTTGACATTTAGTCCCACATGGCTAACCTAATGGGGAGGGCCACACCCCCTCCGCCTATATAAAGTGGTGCTCATGGGTGGGACTAAACACACAACTTGAGAAGTCCTTTCGTTAACTTTCTCCCTCCCTCTCTCTATACCTTGTGATCATGGCCCCAAGTCTGGGCTATGCGATCAACGCATGCCTGCAGTATGCCGTTACGATGTAGGGATTCCTAGCCGGATATCAACTTCCGCACTCCCGGCGGGATCGGGGAGCCAGCGGTTTCGTCGTGCACCGGATGTGTACGAAGACACGAGACGCAACACTTGGAGCTGCTGCACGATGAAGGATGAAGAAGGAGCAAGGGGTGACCTGCGAGGAGCTTCGTGACGTTGAGGTCGGATACAAGTACGACTACTTCAACCACGTTCCCCGCGGAACGTTAACCGCATACGGTCTACAAGGGTATGTATTCTATACGCATTGGCCGTTATCGCATTACTACATAGATAGATCCTAGGCAGTTTGGGGTTCCATCGTAGGAATTTTTTGTTTTCTGCTACGGATCCCCTTCAGGTTTTGGTAGCATGCTAGTAGGATTATTGAAGTTGGGATGAAATCTACCAAGAGGAGTTCCGGCTAATTATGGGTTGGTCACCTACACATATATCTATAAGATTATGATTGTTACATTCATACTCGTCCACCTGGCACATTCACTATCACCATGAACTGAATTTACCCGCGCCTTCTTTCACCATCTGCAGAAACCAACAAACAAACATAATCGTTCTTTACTTTTATGCATTTTATTTCTAAAGTATACATTTTAGTTCTATTTAAATTTATCGCATTTAATCAAAACCCCATTCTTATTTCAACGCTTGCAGTCAATTCACCCAAAGACATGTGACAACTTCGGATGTGACAGAGACTTCATCAATAAACACTTACCTTTGGACTCCCTTGGGATCGATATCTGAACTTCGAAACTAGTTACAAACGATCTGTGCACTTGCAGACATCAAGCTATTTTCTGGCGCCGTTGTCGGGGAGCTAAGCGCTAAGCGTTTGTCTTTTGACATTTCAGGTGTTGCTACTACAAAATGTTCTCCTTAGGAGACAAAGGGTCTACATGTTCTGGTAGGACCTACCTGCCGGATTATATTGAGCGCGTGCCTGCTCAGAGGCGCGAAGAAATTATTGAAAAACTTTTAAGATCAAATAAAGTTGAAGTTGAAAACCTGAGTGATATTATGGAAATCATGTCTATTTACATTACAACTCCTCTGAAACCTGAGAAAACTCTCAGGGAATACAGTGCTCCAAGTTCTGAGTTTCTTAAACAACGAATAGAGTTCCCTAATCCTAGAGTTAGAGAATATCGATTTGATGGTGGAATTATTAAAAATTTGCAGGAAAAAGCTTTCAGTGGAAGGGAAGTTGAAGATCCAGGAAGGCATATAAGAGAGTTTGACGATGTGATAACATCGCTTGGACCAAAAGGTTTTCCAAGGGACTTCTCTCGTCTTAAATTATTTCGATGGTCTCTAAAAGGTAAATCTCTAGACTGGTTATATTCTCTCCCTCGCCATTACATTAAATGTTGGGAAAACTACATTACTAAATTCATAAACATGTTTCTTCCTTTTCAAAAGGTAACTGAAGAAAGAAAGAACATAGGCAACTTTAGTCAGAAAGTGCGAGACAACTACCCACAAGCCTGGGAAAGATTCTTTGGGATGATCAATAGTATTCCTAATCATGGCTATTCTGAACTAACAATTTTCCATTTATTTTACCATGGTCTCAATGCTCAGTGTAGAGAAGTGCTTGACTTCTCAACAGGGGATCAATAAATACCTTGACTATTAAAGAATTTTGGAATTAATATCTACTAGGGCTAAGAATGATCTTTATATAATCCTGATTTTGGCATTAAGCTAGAAAAAGGGATGCTTCGAACAACTACTGATCTAATGTCTGAGGTACGTAAAACTATGAAAGAAAAAGTTATACCTTCTAAACTTGCTAAAGAAAATAAAGAGGATTTGATACAAGTTTTAACTGAATAATTTCAAACTATAAAAGTTCTACAAGAATTGAAACATCGATAAGTAAAATCTCATAATAACTTGCATAGGCATTTCCAAAAACACAAAAAGATTTTGGTAGCACTCACTGAAAATTATGATGAGATTGGCCAAGAAATAAAACTATTTCATAAGTATCTTAGTATGATTGAAACCCAATGTTAAAAATAGCATTTGGGTATCAAATTTTTCTTTGTGATGATAAAGATATTTCTGTTTCTACTAATGTTGTCACAAGAAGGGTGCAGTTGTCGCAGGACCCATAGAACCACCGGAATACGAAGCTGAAAAGGACCGTAAGGAAAAAGCCTTGCTTGAAGCAAGTCAAGAAGATGATACGTTGGTGGATCCTCAAGATCAAGCTGGGACGCAAGAGAAAACCAAGGAGGATCCCAATGATGCACATGAAGATCAT
>OU342744.1:341118164-341222482 GCA_910589775.1 Avena eriantha
CATTTACCTGTGAGATTCAGCAACGAATTGCTTTCTAATCTCAAGTGAATTTTGCTTCTAAGATTTCTCATAATTATAGTTTACCATTATTTCCTTAGTAGTTCGTAGGTATGTCATATTCCAATAATCATGACAAATGATTCACAAATGTCTCCATACAAGATATGGGTTACATTTTGAATGCTACTTCATGTAGTGAAAACACCAGTGAGGAAAACACAATGATCATTATCATTGATTATTTTCCTCTGTGAAGATAATCGTTCAGGAACGTTGTCCGTTGCGCTTCTCAACACACTCTGATGCAGGGTTTTGAATCCTCATCATGTTTTACACTATTTTCCATTTGCTCCATAATTAAGAAATATCACTAAAAGTGAGCTTTGTCAAGAATGCAGCAAAATTCAAGCAATCCTGGTTTTTCTTCTCTTTTGGTTTTAGCTATGGATTTCGTATTCAAAGTTTCCAATGAATACTCTAGGACTTATTCACTATTGTTTTGGTTTGTCGAATAACCCCAAACTTCCACGAATTCAAATGGTTCACTACATTATAATCGAGTGCTAACTATTTCTAACTAATGGTCTCTACATCTACGCTACAACGATTTATTTGGTGGCCTTCTATTCACCCATTTGATTCTAATATCACACTGTGATGCTTCGCATTCATATTTCTTTTATGGCAATCTTTATGAAGATGAATTTTCATTACTATTGATCAAATCATAGTAATTAGATTCTCTTTTATCTTTATACCCTTTGTTGGTGAAACACTTTGATCAAATCAAATAGTTTCATATTCATGTTTTCCTTTGGTAAACTACTTTACACATTTAAACAATCATTTAATGATAATTACCATTTTCGTTAAAACACAATACATCAATATTGTATTAACTTTTAACATTCATTAAACACTTTGTATTCAAGTAATACACGGTGTTGAAGTTATTTTGCCGAACTTAGGCATGATTATATGTGGTAAGAAATTGAATGACTTTCACATATTATAACATAACTTTGAATTTAAATAACAGTTTTTCATTCATTAATGAACATGTCATTTAAGTTGGTTATTTTAAACAAGGCATTTTAATGTTTTCCAATGTTCATGCATTATCAATTAGTTTCAAACGAAGAAGGATAATTTACATATAATGAAACAAGATATGAACACAAATAGAAATAATTCATAAAAGTGGAACCGTTTGTTACAAAGCTCATATGAATAACCGTCTCACGAAGTGTGAGACCAACACGAAAGAAGTTCACAATCTCTTGATTACAATAATCATCCTAAACATAAACTAAGTGATAAATGTCGAGGGAGAGTGTCGTCGGCCGTCATCATCATGCTCGCCATCAACACGCAAGATCAGCTCCTCTCCAGCAAGCACCTCTCATTCAGAAGGACCTGTTTTCAACAAAACAGAACAAGTATCAAATATACTTAACACTTCAAATGTGTTTGCAAGATTATAACATATATAAAACTGTATATCAAATATATACCTTTGTCATTGATGACCTCTAGTGACATCGGGTTTATTCACCATGTTTCTGAAATGTGATATGAACTCGAGGAAATCCAGTGTTTCGGTGTCGCCTCTCATAATGCAGATCCTGACCTGTGCTTGGAAGCTTGGTGGAAGCGACCGCAACACAATTCCCATCGCAAAAGAGCTTGAGAACTAGTTGTCCAGGTAGTATGCCAGACACATGTATGCATCGTAGATGCTCAATAAGTGCTCGTCTAGTGAGGAGCCCTCATCCATCTTTATGGAGAGGGAGTCCCCCATCAGCTCATACTCCCACATGGGCACTTGTTCCACGAAATGCGATCTCAGATTTGCCATGACCACTCGGGGTTTAAGACTTCCCACCATTGGCCATAGCCCATCCTCCATTCCGAGGTGCATCGTCACTGATATGAATGTGGCCATCACACGACGATGGCAGTGCAGATCCCGCTGCTCCTGGGTCTCATGGGAATAGGGTGGTTCCAAATACATCTCGCATGTCATGTAGTCAACTACATTGTTCTCACCAAGGAGATCAACCAGGCGCACGACCCATGCCGAAAAGTTGGATCCATATAACTTGAGATTTTCTCCTTTTAACCAATCGTCAATAGGGAAGGTAATCTCAGGAAGAACCATTTTCTACACTTATAATTGCAAAAGGAATTTAGACTAAGTTTATAATTAAATGAGTTAATAATAACTCCACTCAGAAACACCTATCCCCAGAAGGGTTCCTAGTGATAACAGGACCCCTATCATCCACATCTCCCCTGATCATCACAGCCATCAATGAGGGTTCAAGGGTGGACGCTAAATGTTGGTCACATCATTCATGCGACTCGCGCTCGATCTTTCGACCATCCGTGTTCCGAGGCCAAGTATGTACATGATAGGCTCACCAACTCCACCTTAGTGTATTCGCTGTGCAACATGGCTTACACCCACTGTATGTGAACGTAGATATGTCTGACACCCGATCATCACGGCCTGCCTAATACCGAAGAACTTTATTGGTGGTGCACACTAAGGGGGAACACAATCGTTGGTAATTTTAACAGGGATCATCTTATTAGGCTACCGTCGAGTAGCTAATACTAGCACACAATAAGATATACAAATAGTAACATTGAATGTAAATGCGCTATGATATGGCCCTTCACGTCGTGATCTCCATCCGTCGTCACCCGGGGTTCTGGCGCCAGGGTTCCGGCGCCGTAGACACCAGGGTACCGGTGTCATTCTGGCGTGGTAGTACGTCACCTCCGTGACTATCTACTACTATGTAACAAAAGGTAATCGCTTTACCTTTGCCACAACCATATCACAAAGCAACACCCCTTGGAAAACAAAGTTAGATGCCTCTACTTTATCTTTGCATGTTTTACGTGGCTGAATGGGCTTTCGCACAAGAACCGTTCTTACCTACGAACTTTCAGCACAATGCTGATCAAGTAGTTGTCTCTACTACACCCCTTTCAGGGCCCTCCGTTGCAAATGGTATACCAACTAATGCGAAAGAGACAGACACCCCCCTAAGCCACTCTATACGGTACAAGATGTATGTCAATCATGGACCAGTCTTGCGAATGAACGTGTAAAGTCGGTTGGGGGCCGCCTCATCAAGCATTACTGCGGTATACAAAAGTAAACGTCGGAGGGTAACGACTAAAAGATCCACACCCAGACGCTACATCTCGTGTGTTCTAACCGTACTAGCATTACTACGCATAGATCTATCTCTGATACCACTATAGGGGTTCCGCATATGAAAACAATAAATTTTACCCTACGGCCCTGAACCCCTGAAGCTGCCAGGACCTATCTATTAGTAATAAAGTAACGGGAGGGATTTTCGCGAACTTACCCTTGAAGACCGAAAAGCGTTGTCAATGCTCAGGAGAGCGTGGTTGATGTAGACGAGCCGAAGCCGACCTCAAGGTCGTGATGAAGTCCTTGTGCTCCTTGGTTCCAATGACTTGAGTGCCTCAAGTGCGACACCTCGCAGGGAGTTACACACGTCCGGTGCCTGACGATGACTCCCGCTTCCCCGGTCCAGTAGCATATGCGGAAGTAGAGCTCTGTAACATCACAAAACTTTAATCCAAGTGATCAAGATCAAATCTACCCAATTTAGGGTTAACAAAACTTTTCCATTTAAAAATATTTAAGCATTCATATGTGTGTGCATTTAAAATAGGAGTTGTTTTGAATTGCCATGTTTGAGTGATCTATTGATTGTAATATGATTCTAAGGTGAATTGCACATCATCTAGATCATCACCAAGCAAATCCCAAAGAAAAAGAAATAAAAAAGAATTAAATAAGGAAATTGTCACTTTTGCCATTTTAATCAACTAGCCCACTTTGGGTGTTCCTAGCACTCAATTCCCAATAGAGACAATTGTGGTTCTTTGCACCCCTTGCTAGTACAAGTAGTGATGTGCCAAGGCCCACTTTGTGATCTCCCAAAAACATTCAAACTCTAATTTTAAATGACATTTGAAAATTGAATCTAGTGTGTGAATCTAGATCACACTTTTTCAAAAACCACTCAAATGAACTCCATTTCAAAAGCCCAAGCAACCACAGATGTTTACGCATGTGACAAACCAATCCACCAAAATTCAGTTCAAAATTCCAAACTTTTATTCTTTCAGCCATTTTGTCAAACACTTGGTGGACACAGATCAAACAAAACCAATAACATTAGTGTGAGCAGTGTATTGGCCCATCTTGTCTCCCACATTGCCACCAAACCCTCTCCACTGCATTCCCTACCCCTTTCTAGCCTGGCCAAGCACTGTGCCCACGACCAAATGGTCATGGACATCAATGCCAAGCCCACTCGAGCACCTCACCGGTGACAGTGCACCACAGTAGCCGCCAGCCTCGCCAACCATGCCCACCATGTCGCTTGTGGTCCACCTCTTCATCTAGGCTAGCCCTAGCTCGAGGATAGAGCGAGGAGTAGCCAGGAGAACCGCCGTCGTCAAATTGTTCATTTGCCCACCTCACCGCACTAGCTGGAGCCCTGGTACGTCCCCATTGCACCCCCACCGACCGCACTAGGGTTCAGACTCGCCGGCGACGTGTCTGTCGTCGACGATGACCATGGACCGTTAGATCCAGTTCTAATCCTACGGCCACAGTTCACCCATACCACTTCGGAAACCACTTTCCCACTTACAGGTGGGGCCCTCACTTAAAACCAGCCCGGGCGCTGTGTGGGGTAAACTGGGCCGGCCCATTTATTTCCCGCGCGACCCACTGAATTCAAATATATGTTTTTCTATTTTAATTAAACTTAATTTTGTCCCTTAGTTTAAAAATCAATTCAAAGATTTTTACAAATCCAAATCGAGTGATTCAAATTTTGTTGGAAAGATACTTTAAATCTCTATCAAATCCCGTTGGATTTATATCATTTAGAGTTAGAGATCTCTCCTAGTAAAAATAACAAGATAGAATCTCTTGAACATTCAAACATTTTTGTAAAATCAACCATAATAGCTGTTGATTCAAACTCTCAAAAATCACATTTGACCATCCCTATCTGAATATGTAATAATATTAAGGATTACATGCAGTGACTTTGGACTAGTACAAAAATAATGCTATATAGGCATTTCTAGTCACATTAAATCATTAAATATTAAACTTAACCTTATTAAAATGTGATCTAACCTTTAAATCACATTCCTATATGTTAGGATATCTGGTGCGGACATGTGTCCACCTGATCCCATGTTTTAATTGGAGAATATTAGATCTTAGTTATTTTCAATGAGTAGAAATTACTTTTCTCAAATAAAAAGAATGAAGCTAGTTAATTAAACCTTGTGGTGCTTGTGATGATAATAGATCATCAAATGTGTGCCTTAGTGTGCTAAGTGGACTATTTAAGTATTGTTTGGTGATTGTGTATCCCGTATGTATTTACAGAAAATAGTACCGACCAAGCTTTCGAGGAGGAGGAGCAGTTCTACCAAGAGGAGGAGGAGTTCTACCACTGCACCGACCAAGGCAAGCTATTGTTAGCAAGCTAGAATTAAGCTAGATAACCTAAGCAAGATGCATTGGGCATGCTTTGGTTATACCACTTTAACTATTACCTACCCCAAGTTTTATTTCCATGCTTTAGTTTCTTTACTTTATTAAAGTCCTTTACTTGATTAAAGGTAGCGTAAAAAGTATAAAACTTGACCTATCTAGTTAGATTTAGATGTCACTCTATATCATGAGATTGAGAGTAGCACCCCATATTAGTGAACACTCTTAACTTAGTAGTTTAGAGCTAAACCAAAACTTGATTCACTTTAGATGGGAATACATGGTGAAAATGAATTGTGAAAACCTTGGAATGATGGGTGATTCTATTGAGATGTTTTGACATGTGTGACAAACACAAATGGTTTATGATGATGAAAATGTTGAGGCATGGGCCTTAGCCCTTTTACAAAACTGATGGTTGGGTTTGGATGCGATACCATTCCAATTTTACCGTACAACCACGATACCTGAATTGGGTAAGGCTTAGCCGGAAGTTTATTTGCATTAGTATTAGTTCCCTCGCGGGAGAGGTTTGAGGTGAGGCTACCTCTCAATGTTTTCCACCTATGTAGTGCCCAAGATGACAGATGGTCATGGTTGGGAGGCCATACTCATAGGAGAGGAGCTTATACTAGGGTGTGTAAAGGAAAGGTTTGTTTGATTATTTGCATACTAAGTATGATGATTCAGGGTTATTCCTGACAGATGTATCGAATCTTGTGGTCAATGTGTACCTCCTCTACAAAGTGTCAAACTATTTGAATAGCTGCGTCCACGGTTATGGACAGTTGGAGTGGCCATACTGTTTCGTTGTCAGATGTTTTCAAAACAACTTATGAAATGAATTGTGACATGACTTGACCACAATTGAGTTGTGACTATGACAATTAAGTTCCCACTTAGGTGATTTCAAACTTCATTTTATCTTTCTTTGTTTCTGAACTCATCTTAGATTTCAAACTTAACTTTACAAATGAACTTAGAGTTAGCATTCCTACTAGAACTACCTTACTTGTTAGTGCTAGTTTGCGAGTACTTAAGGAGTACTCATGGCTTTTGTCCCTGGATATTCCTATGGCCAGACTATGAAGGAGACTACCAAGATGAAGGACAGCAGGACGGCTATGATAACGAGGACTATCTTCCATCGTTAGCATTGCCTGTGCCCCTGAAGATGGACCCTGCCGCTACGCTTATTATTTATTCCGCTACTTGTTGTATTAAGACTGGATCATGAGATCCTTTATTCGTGTAAGACCTTATTATGGTTTGTAATGGATGATGTACTGTGATATCCAATCTGTTACGTCTCGCAAAAATGGTAATCCTGAAATTGCGAGGTATGGCATAACAGGCATCTGGGATTAAAAATCCGTGTGTTGACAAGCGCGTCGGCGCTCCGCGGTGAAGATGTCTCCCGTTTGCGCAGTCCAGACTTGGGACCATGGTCACGAGAGAGAGAGAGAGGGGGAGAGAGAAAATATCAACTGGAGGTCCTCCCAAAAGTGAAAAGACCATTATTGATTATTGGTGTATTTAATTTGGCCAAATACCCCCACTATATATAGGGGGAGGGGAGGTACTACCTCCCTCAAAGTCCTGGGTGGGACTAAAGGAGAGGAGGGGGGAGGGGAGGCCGCTGGCCACCTAGTGGGCCCCACGTGGGGCGGGCTAGGCCCAGCCGGTCCACCCCTTGCCCCTTCTCCCTCTCTCCTTTCCCCTAATGGGCCCTCTCCCTCCGGAAATCGGCCCATGAAGCCTTTGACCATTTTTAAATGATTTTATATTTATTAAATAAATATGAATAAATGATTAAATCAATATTTAACATTCATTCACCTATTATTCAACCTCCGTAGTTATGGAACACCTTCCGCCTCCACTCCGGACATCCTCAAGACTTACTGAAACCCTTCCGATTTTCTCTCTACTATTCTTCGGTGATTCCACCGATCATATAAACACTCTCTAAGCATCATATAGCCCTTAAGCGTGATACTCCCTAGTTCAGGAACACTCCAGACATGGTCGGGACGCTCCCGCACAAATGATCGACAGAGGGACCTGGATGGCCATGTGAACCCTGTGCGTTCCACGAAGATCTTTCGCCGTTTGAACCGAGACAATCATGTCTTATTCCCTTTGTCTCTCGATACTTGCATTGCCAGAGATATGATCAATGACATCACCATGTCGTGCTCAATCTCGTTACCGAACAATGCTACTTGACTCGTTCCGACAAGTGATATCCTATGATCAAATCACACGATGCGCAACTATTGTATATAACTTCGCCGAGTGGGCCCTTTGAGTAGCTTCCCGTCACATGCACGGAGAAATCCCGCTCTTAACATATATTGCCTCTATGGTTTCCTCCGAGTACCTGAACACACCTTTATAACCACTATATTACCGAGTGGCGTTTGATGCTATCTAAGCACTCTCGGGAGACAGTGATTGATATAGCCTCACGGTCTAAGGAATAGTCTACGAGGATCCATTCGTAATCATCGTAACTTGAACTTCGTGACATGATCGGGTCACGATGTTTAGTTTGGGTATTGGTTCATCATATCATTCTCGGAATGAGATGACTCCATTTCCAACTGGCATAAATGCCACATGATCAGGAAACACGATCATCTGTTGACCAGTGAACCATTGACTAGAGTTTCACTAGTAACCCCTGGTTGTTTGTATATCACACGTGTCTTGATGTTTCCACTCAATATAGTCATAGCATGATATAAAACTTAATCATAAACTATATGAAATATGATAATAGTCCTTACAACTATTTGTATCTAGGGCATATTTCCAACATATAACTGTAATGCCTGGGAAAATATTCCCAATTAGATTTGCTGGTTTACTTTATTTTGTGCATCATCATGACATTATGCATATTTTTGCCCTAATATATTTTGACCAAAAGCCTATTTTTGCTTTCTAATCAGTGCCCTTCTTTAATGTTTAATTAAAACCTCGGTATCTTCTGGATCCTTCATTTGTCTAAAAACTATTTGTAAAAGGCTTTTAAAATATAACAAGAATTAATGAACCGAAATTTGTTTTTTTAGGGGGCAACCTAACCGGCCAGGACACCCCAAACCCTAATCCTACCGCCTTCCCTGTGCCGCGTGCCACACCACACCCAACCACCACCGCACATGGTAGCATGCACACACCCGCCCTCACGTTGTTACATTGCAACACAACACGTCCTGCACGCTGCACATCTGGGGCCCACCGTGACCGATCGCCACCTCACCCCACGATCCTCTCCTTCCTCTGCACACGCGACCCTGCCCTCCTCGATCTAAACCACCAACCACCACCATCTGAGCGTTGTCTCCTCCTGTCGCGTCCCCGCCGCCAGCCTCCGCTCTTCGACCCGGTCCTCCCTCATCTCTCCTAGATCGAGCAGAGCCCGGGCCACCATCCTCCACGTGATCCTCGTCCCCTTCCTCGACCTAGCCCTTGTCGGAATCCTGCCGCCGCTGCCAGGCGCTCCCTTCACCTCTGTTGGGAGCGTGCCTCCCGGCCTCGCCTTGTCTCTCTCCATTGGCTGCATCTCGCCTCCCTGTTTCCCGGCGAGAGCCATTCCCCGCCGCTTCACGAGCCCCGCCACCAACCTCGTCCACCTACTGCGCTCCCTCACGACGCTGCCGTCCTCGAGTTCCTCTGCCCCGACTGTGACCCCCTGTATGCCAACCACCATGCGCGCTCGAGCCTGTGGCCCGAGCGCCTCCTCTGCTGCAAGTCCTCGCCGCCAAGGGCTTTGGTCAGGTGTCCCCCTTATCGTCCATGTCCCTACAAGCTCGACCTCGCCCTTGTCCTGCAGCGCGACGCCCACGAGCCCCTGCTCTGTTCGATTCCAAGGCCACCCCCTCCATGCTCAGGAAAGCCCTGCGCGGCCTCTCTATCTTGTGTCCAAGGCCGCGTCATTGCATCCCCGAGCTCTTCTTCAACCATGCGGGGTGGCTTGTCTCCTGCTGCTGGTTTTGTTGTGCAACTCAGGTACTGCAGAGGAACTCCTTCTCAATACCTGACTGAAGGTAGTGTTGTACCCGTGTTTGCACATGCATGCGTTCTTCCCGATGTTGATGTTGTATTGATGCAGTGTGTTACTACTTCGACTATGTTGGTCTTCTTCCTGCCAAGTCAAGGACCCCTGGAAGCTATTGCGTTGGCGCCCGACAAGATATACAACTCAACCTACGAAATGATGTGCAAAGCACCAAGGCCGATACAAGGATGTACCGAGAAGACACCCAAGATTTTTGTCATGAAACCCAAAGTTTATGCCACTCAAGTTCTCCTTCCCGGACTTGAAGGCCATATCCGAGACCGAAACTGAAGCCCTGACCTTGGACCCGAAGATCGAACCCCGTCAAAACCTCGGAACCCCGAGATCTTTGATCCGAGAAGTGCGACCCCTACCTATCATGCCTCTATTTTTTGTAAATGACATATACTTACTGCATATAATTATTCATGCTTGCATACATGTTCGACTGTTTGGGTGCATTATGTCGATTCACCTAATAATTAAATATGGAGACTATATGAGGGTGATTCTAGTCTCATATTGCCTCTATTTAAATTTGTGTAGTGAACCGATGCCATGCTTTGCCCTGTTAACTCAACACTTAATTTGCGGGGTACCTAAACAACGTTAACAATAGTGCACCGTTTGTTCTTTATAGTTATTTGCTTCTTTGTCGGATAGGACGATGAGTGGTTGCGAGTTGCGACAAGCATTCGGTCACCGACTTTGTCTCACTAGCGAGCATTCTCCCCTCTTCTACCTATTTTGCATTTATAGACTTTACTTCCTTCCTTTGATCTATTGGTATCCTTATTATCAATGCTCTAGTACCGTTCCCTTTATTTACCTGCTCTACTATAAAGCCTTGGTTATCCTATTGTCTTGTTTGATTAGCTATCTTTTCCCTTGCGAGTCATAGCGCACGCTTAGGTCTGCTGCCCGCTCTCATACAGGTGCACCGTCATAACCGGATATGGTTGATACTAAGATAATTAAATTGGTGATGTTTGTTGTGGTTATGGTTTCACCTAATGATAACGCCCTAGTAGGGACCACCTTTGGGAACTGCTTGAGCTGACCTAGGACCCGTTCGTTCTATGATACTAGTTCTGAGTTGATCGCACTAACCAAATGTGGGGGCCCCTTGGATCCCCCTCAACTATCGGTGCTATTTGTTTATCCAGAGGGTCACAAAATTTGTTTTCCATTTGGTGCATACGCATAATATGTCCTCGGAAATGGGTGAGTTGATATGTCTTCGGACTTGGTGATGATATGATTTGGTGGACAGCCTGGGCATTGCATAGATAAAAGCGGTTCATGCCGGCAGTTCAAGGGGAGCTCTACAAGTAATCTTCTAGGGCCATTCGGTATAGTAGGCGCAAACGTTGTGCCTTCCTTGAGAATCGTCGTACCTCTTGGTTGGTTCCCCACAGTAGGTGATACCTCTGGATACGCACGTAGTTATGGGGCAGTGCTTGTTGTGAGATTCCGAAGGCACGCGTATTATGTTGCAAGAAGGATTGAACATGCGTTTGGGTATAGTAGTGCACCCCTGCAGGGTAAATCTTTTCGAGAAGCCGTGTGTCCACGGTTATGGATGCCTCAGGAGTACAGTGTCATGATCATAGACAACGCCACTAATGTTTTGCCTCTAATAACATGACTAGTAATTAGCCTTTTCAACTAAACACATGCTTAATTAAAATTGCAACCGTGTGTGTTCCGCAGATGGACTTCCTCGACTAGTCTTCGAGGGGGAAACCTTCGGATGGGTTATGTTTGGTGCTATATTATACTTATCGTATAGCTCTCTCTTATCTCGCTCTAATAGCCGAAGTTGTAGCGTGTGTCTATAGGATAGGTAGTGCAAACTTTGCCGCCGCTGAGCCCACCATATATCCTATGTAGGCGAGGACCGCCGAATTCTAGCCTCGCCGTGTACTGGCCTCAGTACTGACCACTCTCTTTCTGTTTTCTTTTGCCCTTAGCCGGCACCTCTTTGGCCTTGACAGGTATAAGATCGACGACGTTAGCAAGGTTACCCTTCCGGCTAGGCCTGGGCAGGTATATGGACACTGCTTGGTTATTCTTCATGACTCTTAGTCCTATTTGGATCTTGTCCTTACTCGGACACTATTTCTTTTTTTTTGAGATTTGTATCTTTGAATTGTATCATTTGTATTCTTGACTCGTTGAGTCGTTGTTGTATATATATGTTTCTTGTGGACTCTATTGTAAACTGCTGTGATGTAACTACTTGTAATCAAACCACAGCCATACAAAAGTGTCTGGTGGGCGTCTTTGAATCGCTTCTATGCGGGTTTTGGCGTGAAATGCTAAGATCTACATAGACTCGATTCTGGGCGTTACAATAACTTTACAGATGGCTGACAAGTCCACTAAACAACTTGTTGGTATGATTGAGGATGTCTTACTTAGGATAGTCGAGCATGTTATTCCCACTGATTTTATCATTCTTGAAATGCTAGAAGATGAAAGATTATCTATAATACTTGGAAGACCCTTCCTCAGTACTACAGGTGTGTCAGTACATTGTGCAGAAGGGAAGATAATCTTCAATGTTTATGATGCTGAAATCATCCAATATTTTCCAAAGAAGCTATGTTGGGGATATGCTATATGGGTATCCTCATATCATATCACCAATCCGCCTAACCCAGCTGGCCCATAGTTGGTAGCAAGGCCTATGGCCTGCTTGGCGGCCTAGTTAGACGGATCCTGAAGGGAGGCCCATGCCGGATAAAGGAAGGCTACGTAGGAGTCACCGATATACTCGGAGCCTTGGAGTACAAGACACGGAAGACTAGTTAGTGTATGTGCAGGACTTTTTACCTTGTTCGGCAAGGACCTTTCCCTGTAAACCCTAGGTCTTGGCCGATTTATAAGCCAGCCTGTGGGAGCCTTTAGGGCATAACTTCTCTGATTGCAGCGTACAACACGCAACACCTCACATAGCGAACCTATCTCTGTAACTCGGCGTATTGCCATTATAGTGATTTATAGTAGGAGAAGAGTTCCGCCACCGTTGTGGGACTTGAAACTAGGTAAGCTGTGTTACCTCGTACCTGCCAACTCTCCGCCTTACCCCACGTCTCTAAACACGCATTATGAGGACCCCTCCATGGCGTACTCGTCGGCAATCCCACGACAGTTGGCTCCCACCGTGGGGCAAGAGGCGCTTCGAGCTCTACACCAGGCGAGGTCTAATCTCTTCGCGGTAATCGGCGACACCGTAGCCATCGGTCGCGTTCTCTTCTCCGGCAATGTCCCGATCATCCCTCTGGATTAGTTCTGGGTGCCAGCAAAGTCGAACCCCACGCGCTGCTCTGTCATCCCCTTTGGAGACATCCACATCTTCATCGGCGAAACTGACTCAGGTCCTAGCTCCTAGGAAGTCGGAAACTCGTCAAGCCCCGCACAGACCGCCTTTGAGCAGGACACGTTCATGGAAGGATCTAGGCCATACCTCTCTTTGGAGTATGGTGGCTCTGATCAGGAAATTGCAAGGCCCACCCAAACCGCCCCTGTGCAGGATATAAAGGTGCAAGAACCCCGCAAATCCGCTTGGCTACCCCAAGCGTTAGAGATGCGCAGGTCACACTTTGTCAACGTCGTCACCATCTTCAATTTGTCAAAATGCGTTCAAAGGGTTGGAGAATCTTCCCGCAAATACCTTGCCATATGGATGAGGGTGAGGGAAACCCTAGAGGGCGACCATGCCGAGGAGCTCGTGTACAACTTCGTGGAATGGCTCACGCCTAGAACACTCCTCCGGCATACCCTTTGAAGGCGGCAGGCCGCAGGCCCTCTCACCCTTGGTGAGATGGTTGCCATCGTCAATGAATATGCAGACGCCAATGAAGAGGCCAAGGCGGCGATCACCATCCAAGCCGTAGGAGGTAACAACAACAACGGCCCGCCTCCATCACCCTCAACATCTGCCACCGCCAACACCGAAGCTAACTCTGAATCCGTCCTCGATGTGCTCTACACCGACATCAATATGGATGCCGATGGCTCAAACATTAACTCGGAGGAGTATGACGCTGTTATGAGGGAGATAGTGCAGGAGACCGAGAAGGAGGAGCGCGCCGAGAAGACCAACACTTCCCACCAGGTGCTAGTCGCCATTGGGAGCATGGTGGAAGAAGACGGGTAGGAGCGGGAACGTAAGAGAGCTCCACCCACGCTAGCGGTCACCAGAGCAGCAGCAGCTAAGAACGTCGCCGAGCCTCTAGCTCCGGCCAAGGCTCCACCTCCTCCGGTTACCCGCCAGCCACCAGCGCAGGAACTTACCACGCCCCCCAATACGGCCCGACAATCAAATCAACCGCCAGTGCCACCGCCAACTTCAGTAGCTGGCCACCCACTAGCCAGCGACGCCGACAAAGCAATCTACGACGCACTCCTCGTTGAGCCAATCACCGTCGCCCATATCCGGAGCGTTACGGAGCTTGATGAGAAGCATGCGGAAATCTTGGCGGAGGCCAAGTGCATCGTGGAGCAAGGAGCTAAGCTGGAAAAAGACATGGCTAAGGCGCAGCAATCCATCAAGGAGGCAAAAGCTATGGAGGCCAAATATAAGCAATTACTGTTGAAGCATAAGGCAAAGGAGGTACCAGCTCACGCCGTCCAAGATCCCGGCGTTCGGCGAAGCTTGGGATTTCACGGGTCTAAGCCGACAAAGGCCACCCCTTACATAGATTTAGAGGGGAGGCGGGTTATGCCAACTCCCGCTCTCAACATCGCCGTTGCAAAGACCATCCTGGAATAGGACAGGTCGCTAGAAGCAGTTGCTCAGGTGTACGACCTCGTTGCTAAGGCATGCAAGCAACAGGAAAAGGCCGCCTCGCAGAGGCTTGAGTCCAACCCAGAGTTGTGCCAGTTAACCCTGCATAGCCGTAGAAGGCCAAAATCTCCCCATGACAAAGGATCGCGCATAGGCTCTATAGAGCGTAGACGGAGGGAGGCACGCAACAGGACTGACGCTATCCCCATATCCTCCGACCACGGAGAAAAGGCTCATCCCCACCGCTCACCACCACCACCACCACCACCATCTCGACGTCATGAGGAACCAGCATTGCGCCATCGCACAAGAATGTCACCTCCAAGGCGGTCATAGCCCGGTATCGTTATACGCGATCAAGGCGAACAGCCTCGGCATGACAGAGAGCACAGCGGCCATGACGGACACAGGATTAGGTAAGGAACCGCCGCGTCCGACAAGAAACCACAATAGGCGTGAGGAGTCACAGGAGGGGCACAGCAAGAGAGCTAACCCACCGCCACCATCGCCACCTAGAAGCCATCATGGTGGAGGGCATGGTGGATCTGATAAATCGCGTGACAACTCCCATCCGCATGCCGGAAAAGGGAAGCATCCAGAGCCATATGACACACGATCGCGGATGGACAATATCCAGAAGCTCGGGAGCTCCCATACCCTGGGCCACGGTGTTTTGAACCAGGTCATATGGGCCACAACCTACCCCAAGGGCATCCGAATAAACAAGACTATCAAGCCATACAACAACACTGCCAGGCCAGCAACATGGTTGTAGGACTACACCGAAGCGATCCATATCGTAGGGGGAAACCCCAATGTCACCGTCAAGTACCTCCCACTCATGTTGACTTGCACCGCCCGGCAATGGATCGATGGTATACCGGAGAAATCAATATGAAATTGGTTGGACATGCATGAAGCGTTCACCAAGAACTTCGAGGGTATGTACAAATGTCCCTGCACTGTCGCAGACCTACAGTGGTGTGTGCAAGAAAAGGATGAAACCACCAGTGCCTACCTCTCTCACTGGTTGGATATGAAAAAGTCCTGCACAGGGGTGCACGAACAGACCGCTATGGCCGCTTTCATTGATGGACTGGAGAAGGGAACTTTGCTCCAGCATATGTTGAAGCGCATGCAAGACAACAATGACCTCAACCTCAACGCAATGATCGCCATGGCTAGCGAGTTTGCCGCTACTGATGACGACGCGCGTGG
The DNA here is from genome assembly GCA_910589775.1 of Avena eriantha. Classification (NCBI taxonomy): domain Eukaryota; kingdom Viridiplantae; phylum Streptophyta; class Magnoliopsida; order Poales; family Poaceae; genus Avena; species Avena eriantha. The sequence continues at coordinate 341,133,822 of OU342744.1, forward strand.
ATCGTTGCCGGTGATAGCAATCCCTACCCAGGCCAAGAAGAACAACAATAACAAGTGGCCGACATGGTCACCGCAACTTTCACTGGCAGAGCCAATGGCGGACAGTGTGGACGTGGTCGGGGAACTAGCAGTGGCCAGCAGAGGAGTGACACTACACCCTCAGCGCCCCGTGTTCCCCAAACGTACGAACAGTACCGCAATATGACGCGTTTCGTCCATCTCAACGCCAGTGGCAAATCCACCCACACCAATCGCGAGTGTAAGTTTATCAATGATCTCAAGGAGGACCCTGAGTCCGGCTGCAAGCGAAGTTGGAAGAATAGACCCCACATAAAGGGCAAAGGGAAGAAGAAGGAGGAAGAACCCAAGGAATCAAGTGATATGGATGAGGACGTGGACCCAAAATCTTCCGACAAGGGAGAGGATAAAGGGAAGAATCCCTTCAAAAAGAAGGATCCATGTTACCACACTTTCCTTCGTACCCCAACCGTCCGACCCCAAAAAACCTCTCGGAGGATACTGATGGCTACCCTCCCTCCAGTTCCCAGTACGTCAGGTGGTCAGAAGTTCCAATTACTTTGGACAGGAAGGATCATCCAGAACTTACCCAACAGAGAACCAGTATGCCATGGTCATGAACCCTTTGATTGATAGCACGGACTTCACCAAGGGCCTCATGGACAGTGGAAGCAGCATCAACATCATTTACCTGGATACACTGCATATGATAAACTTCATGGAGACCCACCCAAGGAAGAGCAACACCGTGTTCCATGAGGTTGTCCCTAGCCGACAAGCAAATTCCCTGGGCTGCATCACCCTTCCGGTAGCTTTTGGCAATGTAAACAATTACCGCCAAGAACGCATGACCTTTGAAGTGGTGCCTTTCAAGAGTGTGTACCACGTCATCTTCGGACAAGACATCTTCCACTCCTTCCTCGCATGGCCATGATTTGTCTACATCAAACTCAAGATTCTCGGACAAAATGGCGTCATCACCATTGACGGAAGCTTCACCAAGGCACGGGAGTGCGAGCTCAGGGAAGTCGCCTTCCCCGAAGCAGTACTCTACGGTGAGGAGTTCAAGGAGATCCAGAACCAGGTCGATGCCTCGGAGATGCCAGCTTCGAAGAAGCAGATCACATTTTTCTTTTCCGGGTCTTTCATTTGTCTAGAAACTATTTACAAAAGTCTACTTTAAATTAAAATAAAAGTTTATAATATATTTAGGAAGCAGCCCGCCAGGCCCGAAAGCCCGGCCGACCACCTCCAAACCTTAGTCTAAAATATCTGGTCCTATTCCTAAATCTACCCAACCCTAATCTACCCAGCCCCCTCCACCTCACCCCACCCTATCACATCGCGCCACATCACCCTGACCCTATTCCCACCCACTCACTTGCTGCCACCTCACCCCAACTCCCCACCAACCCCCACACACCCAACACACACAGAGCACGCACGCCCACACGCATCCCACCCGCGCGCGCTCACCCTGCCACACTTCCCTGGCCCACCTCCAGCCTTTTCCCGCCCACTCACCGACCGACCGCCTCCCCTTCCGCTCACGTGCACGCCTCCCGCAGCACCTGCCCCACTCCCCACCTCCACCTGCCTCGTCCCCTAGCCCACCTCGCGCGTACGCCCCCCTCTCGGATGGACAGGCGCCGCTGGCCTCGATCCCCTCCCCCTCTCTCTCATCCCTGGACCCACCACTCCCCGCACCTCCCCACCGCCTCGCAGCCGCCCACGCGCGCCCGATCCACCGCCGGCCAGCGCCGCTCGCTCCCCGCCGGCCGCGCCTCCCCTAGATCTTCCTCCTTCGCCAGTCCGGCGACTTCCGCAAGGCCGCCGACGCCCTCCCCTCCGCCCGGTAGGTCCCCATCATCGCTCGCCCCGCCACCTCGGTGCCTCGCGCCGCCCTCCGTCGTCTCGTCGTGCGCCGCCCCAGGGCTCGACCTCGCCTTCCCCGCGCCTTCCTTTTCGCATCCATCCTCGCGCTCGTCCTCCGCACCGGCAAGCCGCCTTCCCCAACCTCCTCGGCGTTCCCCCCTCGCAGAGCAGCTTGGCGCTGCCCCCGTGCTTGTCTCTGGCGCCTCCCTCTGGCTCACAGGCCGCTGCAGCCCTCCCTTCCTCCCTCGACTCCCTCACGACCCGCGCCTCCTTGCCGGGGCTCCCTCCCCGAGGCCGCCTGCCGCCGTCTTCCTCACGGCCGGCGGGCCTCTGCAGCGCCACCGACCGCGCGTGGCCGCCGCCTCTGCCGTGATCTCTCCACCCTGCCCCTTCGCCGTCGTCCTCCTCGCCTTCTATGCCGAGCCCGACCCGACCCTGCAGCGAGCCACACTTGCCACTGCCCTGCAACCTCCTCTGCCCGCGTCCCGTCTTCCGTGCCAAGCGCTGATGCGGTCGGCATCGCCTCGTCTTCCTCGAACCAGAATGCCCTGCGTCATCCCCCTCCAAGGATTTTCTGTGAATTTTTGTGATATGGTGCGAGTGGTGTTTTCATACGTGGCCATGAAGATGCTAATTCCGTAACAACAAGATGGAAGCCGGAGCCCCCAAGATCTCCTTCACGGAAACCTCAAGTACTTCTTCATGGCGCCCCGAGGACCCCGGCACCGATTCCCAAGTCCGCCATCGACGTATAAGGTGGAACTCCAAGACCTTCTACACGGATCCGAACATCGAACCCCCGGTACGACAAGACTGTCGACATTATCCGAAGACCGATCCCGGAGTTCGAAGACCGATCCTTCCGATGCCCGAGAACCTGGAACGCCAAGATCGTCTCTCGGATGCCAAGGTCGTCAACACGGATACGACAAGTACTTCATCCCGGACGCCGAGACCCTGAATGACAAGTTCTCCTTCCCGGAAGCATTGACGCCCGTGTGACAAGTTCTCCTTCCCGGATCCAAAGGCAAACCTGCAAGATCCGAAGACTGAACCCGGCACGCCAAGTTCTTCCTCTCGGACCCGAAGACGCCGAAAACCAGGACGCCAAGATCTCCGCCGTGAAACGACAAGATCGACACCGACCCGGGCGAATCCGATGCGCCCCGACGCCAAACCAAGTCCTTCTTCCCGGATGCGACAAGATCTACTTCCATTGTCCGAGACCGATCCCGTCGAGCAGTTTCCACCCCCGTCGAACCCTGTCGAACCCCGAACCCCTCGGAGCCCAAGTTCGCCGAACCCTAATGTGATTCCCTATCAGAAGATGGAAAAAATGACTCAATGGCAAAGCAAGGAGTCGTCGTATGAAACAGACTTTGGCTATTTTTGATCTGTTCCTTCAGGAATTTGGTTTTACCCTATTCAAGGACCATCTCCTTCCAAAGAGCATCAAACCAATCATTGGCGGCTATCCTCCGTTTATTCTCATTCTGCACATGATATAAGCATGCTTACCTTCTCTAGAGCATCTAGTCGGAACTATTCAAGTTTCAACTAAACACTCTGGGGCTACAATACACGATTTTAAAGTAAGCTAGTTTCTCTAGAGCATCTAGTCGGAACATCTCAGTTTCAACTAAATGCTCAGGGGCTACACGGATAAGTTCTACACTTAGTTCTCTAGAGCACTCAGGCCAATAACGATTGGGCTATAGTGGGATATACTACGCAAAGTAAAGCAAGTGAAGTTCAAAAAACTTACGATGCCAATGATCCTGAGATTTTTGGCCAGATCAGCGTAGGAATCATGAAAGGTCCGAGCATTCTTATAGATTGCATCGGCCTTCTTGATGCGATCATCTAGGCTCAACGTCGGAGGAGTCGCAGCCAATGGAGAGGTCGAAGCCGGAGGCATGGATGAAGCCCTAGATGCCTCCTGCACCTTCAAGGCAGTAGAAGGTGCGGAGGCTCCCGCCTCAATCGTAGCTTCCACGTCCACTTATTCCACTTCCTTCCCCTTCTCGGTGGCATCCTTAGTCGGAGCTTCAGCCATTTTAAAAGAGGTGCTGTCCTGCGTCGCCTAGCCGCTGGGAGCAACGTTTTCCTCGACAAAGCCTGAGACATCAAGGTTTAGATTGATATCTATCTCCATGGAGGACGTCTCCGGGATGACGGGTGATGACGGCCTAGCGGGACCAATAGAGGGAATGGCGGGTGGAAGTAATCTTCAAGCCAAGCTTCTTGTCCTTCACTCTGACGATGTCCTTTAGTCGGAACTTGATGGAGTCACTAGAGAAGTTATCACGCAAAATTCGCATGGGATCCCTCATGTCTTGGATATACTTGCACATCAGCTGGGCGCGGTGCTGTAGAGGCTGGATCCACCTAACGTACCAGCACATGGCAAGATCCAAGCCCGTCAGACATCCGCCTACGAGCCATTCGATCTGCCTTACGGCGCTATTAGCTCCGTCGTCGCTAGGAAGAGAGGTGGGGTCCGCCATGTGGGCACTTCGGTGGCAGCTCCATCGATTAAGTCGGGGTAGGTCTCAAGACGGTCTGGCAGAGGGACATGTGGCCTGTAGAAATACATGAGCTCCTAGTTCTTGCAAGACTCATGCCCTACGATGTCGGGGAAGCGTCGGCTAGGCTGGATCTTAAAGCTAATGGTTCTGCAGATCCACAGTTCGTCCTTGGACTCCACGGACTCTCTCTTGATGGTGAAGAAATATACAACTAGATATAATCTAGGTTTGATTCCTAGATATCCTTTGCAAAGAGCTACAAAGTTGCTAAGGACTAGGATGTTGTTGGGGGAGAGGTGGTGGGGGAGTCCCCGGAAATACGGGAGGACATCCAAGAAGGATTCGGAGACTGGCAGGCTAACGCTGCGTACCAGCTGAGATTTGAGGTACACCTTCTCTCCGGCTTGGGGAGAAGGGACCACCTCGTCGGCCGGCGCCACCCGCTAGACGAACTGCTCCGCCGTAGGGAGATACCCCTCGTCGATCAATGCTTGGAGAGATTCGGCGGAGAGATCAGAACCTCTCCACACCCCCTTATGGGAGTCACTTTCTTCTTAAGCGGCTTCGAGCGCCGCTCGTTCTTGGTCTTTACCGGCGGATTCCGTCACGGTGGAGATAGGGACGACCACTCCCTCCGGCGGAACGGTCACTCCCTGGGATGGATCTGCTGTAGCCTCGGGAATCACCGCCGTGGAAGGAGCAGAGCTGCTAGAGGCCATTACAGCGAGGAGTGTGTGGAGGAAGAAGGGGTTCTGGTTAGGGTTTTCGCAGGAGAGCTCGAACAGTCGCGCGACTGGAGGAAGACAAAGACTAGGAAGCTAATGCGGGTAAAAAGAAACAAATTGACCGCGGCGGAAATATATAAGCCTCGCATCAAAATTCGTGCAAAAAGATCTAATGGATGGAACGTTGCCGATGTGGAAGTGAACGTGCGCGGTAATTTCGCCACGTCCTCCGTCTTTTGCCACTCCGTTGTTTCAGATTTCGTGCGTGTGAAAATAGCTAATGATTAATTCTTTGCTTCTGGGAGTTTCGAGGTAGTGTAGGCTGTACCATACGTCATCCTCCTGACAGTTGCATTGAAGGGTCATGTCCAAAGATTCCATCAAAGACGGAGATCGTCCGACTCTAGAAACGAAGACTCAAGGAATCTCCGGCTACATTGTGAAGCCGTATCCAGAGAGGATTGCATGGTTCTTTGGGAGACCTTTGAGATATTGCATGACAGATTGCCGGCATCACTTAGACGGGATATTTAGAGATCAACGAGCAAGACGGCGCAATATTCAAAGTCCACCTGGGGTACTATTGGGGATATGCTATATGGGTATCCTCATAGCATGTCACCAATCCGCCTAACCCGGGTGGCCCATAGTTGGTAGCAATGCCTATGGCCTGCTAGGCAACCCAGTTAGACGGCTCCTGAAGGGAGGCCCATGCCTGATAAAGGAAGGCTACGCAGGAGTCAGCGACATAGTCGGAGCTTGGAGTACAAGACACGGAAGACTAGTTCGTGTAATTGTAGGACTCTTTACCTTGTTCGGCAAGGACCTTTCCCTGTAAACCCTAGGTCTTGGCGCCTTTATAAGTCCGGCTGGGGGAGACTTTTGGGCACAACTTCTCTGATTGCAGCGTACAACGCGCAACACCTCGCATACCGAACGTATCTCTGTAACTCGGCGTATTTCCATTATAGTGATTTATAGAAGGAGTAGAGTTCCGCCAACGTTGTGGGACTTGAACCTAGATAAGCTGTGTTACCTTGTACCCGCCAACTCTCTGCCAACTCTCCGCCTTACCCCATCTCTCTAAACATGCACTGTGAGGACCCCTCCATGGCGTACTCGTCAGCAATACCACGACAAGCTAGAAGTAAAGGAAAGATATGTTCCACCGGCAAAACGAGTTCATGTGGCATTGATAAGGGGCACCCAAAGGTAAGAATTCGAGAAGAGAGAAAAGGTTGAGTTTTTCAACCACTCTTAATAAAAGCTTAATGGGAGTTAGCCCATTTTCAATAATCTAGTAGAATAAAGAGTAAAGAGTTCATCGTATTCCCACCACTTTTTCATAGACATTCTTGCGGAAGCGCGCCCGTGAAGATGCAGATGTCAAAAAGTAGTAGAAATATCGATTGAATGAGTAGAGAATAATAATTAGAATAAAATTTTGAGTTTTCTATTTACAAAAGCTAAAATTGCTTTTAATATGCTAATGTTGGTCGACAGTTTTCACTATCAAATTTCTGTTAAAAACTTGGTATTTCGCTAAGTTAAGGAATAAGAAGGTATCCTCAAAGAAACATAATTTTTTTCTGATTACTGATGGTTTAACGACCAACTATATGGCGGGAATAAAAAATTTGGCCGCATAGTTTTGGTTGTATCGTTATCTTTGCCATCAATAAATTTTCTTCGGAGACACGGACAGTTTAACGACCAACTATATGGCGGGAATAAATTTTTTGGTCGTATAGATATCGGTGCCTTCGTAAAATTTTATTCCAAAGGCACTAGGAGTTTAACGACCAACTATACGGCGGGAATAAAAATTCCGGCCGTATAGTTTCGGCCGTATAGATATCGGTGCCTTCGTAAAATTTTATTCCAAAGGTACTGGGAGTTTAATGACCAACTATACGGAGGGAATAAAAAGTCCGGCCATATAGATATCGATGCCTTCGTAAAATTTTATTCCAAAGGTACTGGGAGTTTAACGCCCAACTATACAACAGGAATAAAAATTCCGGCCATACAGTTCCGACCGTATAGATATCGATGCCAGTTTAGGAATCTATCTGGAGAGACAGATAGTTTAACGACCAAGTATACGGCGGGATCAATTTGATCTGGTCGTATAGTTGCGCTCATATAGTTGTTTCCCTGTATAAAGAAACCCTAGTTGGCGGCACCGCTGCAACTATACGGGCGGAGAACCATCACCCGCCCATATAGCTCCGGCCGTATAGTCCGGTGCGACCACAAAATCGCACCAGGACGGCTAGGTCTTCCTCCTCTCCTCATTATTTCTCTCATATTCTCTCTCTAAACCTTCCAAAATCCACCGAGAACTCTTGATTCTTCGTGGATTTCGTTCGTTTGAGTGGAGGAATCAACAGATCGTTATGTTTCTCTCCCTATCCATGCTTTATTTTCAGATTTCCATGGTTGAAACTCTCACATTTATCTAGTGGATGAACTCAAGCTTATTTAATATTAATTTTTCACGTCAGGATTGAATGTTTCCATGTAGAATCGTTCGTATATTATATAGAAACTATATGCCTAATGTTTTATGGTGAAATTTTCCAGTGCCTCATGATGAACATAATCGGTAGCCTTTTTGTTCGAGTAAGCGCCAACAGGGAGAGGGCTCAAGTTCGAGAGCCCGAGCCCCGCGCAACTCCAAGATGGACATTGTCGCATGAAGGAGGGCGATGCCCACACGTTGTGTTGACCACAACTTTCTCACCGTGGTGGGGTTGAAGACGGACTTTGAACTCATGTGTAGCAGGTCGGGGTTGGCAATGATCAGGTACACAAGCCACGACACCTACGCCAATCTCACCCATGAGTTCTTTGCTTCCTTCTACGACGACCACAAGGAGAAAGGTAACATGTGCACTATCAGCTTCAACATGAATCGGCAGCACTATGATATAAGCTTCGAACAATTCTGTGATGCCTTAAGCCTCCCTCGTACTAGGGAGCCCAATATTACTAACCTCTATAGTATCACGAGTGGAGAGACCTGGGAGGTTCTTTATGTTAATGGTGGCAGTCACTTCTATCAGAAGAAGATGTCCACCATTCAAAACCCAACCATTTGCTAATTTGCTTTGTTCCTAGCCAACACAATGTTGGGAAGGGGTGATACTGGTTCCATGGCCAATGCGGACATGGCAATGATCACAAAGGCTCTCTTTCCCACTGCAACGCAAAGTCCCCACTGCAGCTCTACTCATCCAGCACTTCCGCCACTAGAGCAACGAGACCAAAGGTGATATTCGCATTGGTGGATTGGTAACCCACCTTCCCTATGCATTGAACATTGTACTACCTGTTATGGAACCTGTTGATGGCTCCAAACTTATGGATGTAAAATATTTGACTGCTTGTGGCTTCCTTGGTGTTTACCATGCTAACTAGAGGTTCCAAGCATATCAATTTAGTTATCTTGATGATACACAAATTGAGTAGGTTCAGTTGACATGCCCCGAGGCCTTCTCGATTATGGAGAAGGACACTTGGATCCTCACCAAGGACCAAGTGACAAAGATCTTGGCCGCGCATTGGGCCAAGGAGGAGGAAGATGAAGGGTAGCAGGATGAGCAGGAGCAGGAGGGAGAGCAGGGGCACAACACTGCTTGGGAAGGACAACAGTAGTAGCCAGGAGGAGCCTGGGAACCGTGGCCTAACCAGCCACAACAGGGGTACGACTACATCCCTAATCAGGAGTTCCAACTGCTCAACTAGTGCGTTGGTGAGATGAACCACACTCTTTAGGATGTGCATGAAGATGTGAACACTTTGACTCACAACTTTAGTACTTCATGACTCACTTCCCTGACTTCTACCAGCAGTACCCGCACCAGCCACCAAATGATGGCAACAACTCAGCATGGCAACAACCTAAGCTTGGGGAGGTTTGAAAAACCTCCAAAACTTTGCATTCATGTTTTTATTTCTTCTTTTGATTTATTTTCATAAAAAATTGCATGTTTATTTTCAGTTTTGCAATCCTAAACAAAAATTCAAAAAAAATAGTTGTAATCTTATTTGCAAGTTTGTTTGTTTGTTTCTCACAGAGATTGCTTGATTTCAGGTGATTTGGCAATATGGAAATATAGGAGAGGTTTGACTCAAATACAAGAATGAAGCAAGCAAGAGGAGGTATCACATTCCTTTCGTCACACTCCTCGCAACCTTAAATTGTTCCTACAAATATTTACTTGTTTGCACTAGAGTCACTCCCCACTTAGCTTGTTATCCTACAAATTTTATTCCTTTGCTAGTGTCTCCTTTTTAGCTTTGAAACAATGGGCAATGAACTTGGTTAAAATACTTCCTACATTTTTACAACAAGAAAAACATCTGAAAGATGAATTGAGTCCATGATTAGCTCAAAGAATTTGATTTTAGAACTACTCCATCCCAATTGTGCTTAATATAAATAGACTCGGTAGTACCCTTGCTTGAAATTATTTGATTAAATGGATGCTTTGAAGTAGTAGAAATTATGCCACTACTTTTTCTAATAATTACCGTAAGATACTGCTTTACGCGTTTGATTATAACTCTGTCGTGCTCCATGGGGAACTATTAACTCTGCTGGCCAACGAACGATCTAAATGTGGGGCCACTTGATTTTGGCTATTGAGTTATGTAAACGTCTATCGCAGCAATGCTATGACTTGTAAAAATTTTAGTCTCCTCCTGGTTTCATGTTCCAAGTGAAGTAGTAGTACTCCGTAGACCAATGCAATTCAACTCGTTCAATGGAAGTTAGAGGTGGACGAATCTTTTGAAACCTCTGCCTTCGTCCATGTTTCACCGGAGTGTTCTCTCGATGAATGTGAGCAACGACCCCTTGTAGGTGGTGTCAGTGAATTCAATATGGAGTAAGGATTTTTGCTAGTGGTTTCACGAGGATCTACACGAAGCGAGAATAATCAGATCGTCGGCCTTCTTCCCCATACCATGAGGTGGATCTAGAGGGTGAGATCCATTATTAGTGGTGTAGAATTTTAGCACCGTGGTAAAACCACTACGAGAAAATCTTTGTGCATTTGTTTTGTGCATCTTCATGACTGCATCCATATTATTTGTGTCAACTCTGTTGTGGTCAAGTGACGTCACAATTCATTTCATAAGTCATTTTGAAAACATCTGGCGATGGAACAATATGGCCACTCCAACTGTCAATATCCTCGGACGCGGCTATTTGAATAGTTTGACACTCTGCAGAGGTGGTACACTTTCACCACAAAATTCGATACATCTATCAGGGATAACCCTGAATCATCATACTTAGTATGCAGATAATTAAACATAACCTTTCCTTTACACACTCTAGTATAAGCACCTCTCCTATGAGCTTGGCCTCCCAGCCATGGCCATCTGCCATCATGGGCACTACATAGGTGGAGAACATTGAGAGGTAGCCTTAGCTCAAACCTCTCCTATGAGGGAACTCATACTAATGCATATAAACTTCCCGCTAAGCCTTACCCAATTTAGGTATTGTGGTTGTACGGTAAAATTGGAATGGTATCGCATCCGAACCCAACCATCAGTTTTTATAGAGGGCTAAGGCTCATGCCTCAACATTTTCATCATCATAAACCATTTTTGTTTCTCAACACATGTCAAAACATCTCAATAGAATGACTCATATTCCAAGGTTTTCACAAGTCATTTTCACGAAGTATTCCCATCTAAAGTGATCATGTTTTTGGTTTGGCTCTAATCACTAAGTTAAGAGTGTTCACTATGGTGGGATGCTAATCTCAATCTCATGCCATAGAATGACATCTAAGTCTAACTATATAGGACAAGTTTTATACTCTTTATGCTATCTATAAACAAAGTAAAAGAAAGTAAAGCTTGTAAGAAAACTTGGAGAAGGTATAAATCAAAAAGGTATAACCAAAGCATGCGTAATGCATCTTGCTTGGGTTAACTTGCTTTCAAGGGTTAGCTTGCATTTTTAATGATGGCTTGCCTAGGTTAGTGCAGTGGTTGAAATTCTCCTCTTCTTCTTTGGGGTAGAACTCCTCCTCCTCGAAGACTTGGTTGGTACTATCGTCTATAAATACATACGTAATACACAATCACCAAACAATACTTAACTAGTCTATTTAAGCACACATTTTATGACCTAGTATCATCACAACCATCACAAGGTTGAATGAACTAGTTTCATTTATTTTATTTGAGAAAAGTAATTTCTACTCATTAAAATTAACGAAGATGTAATATTCTCCAATTAAAATATGGGATCATGTGGACACATGTCATCACCACATATTCTAATACATGGGAATGTGATTTAAATGTTGGATCACATTTTTAATAAGTTTAAGATTAATATTTAAATGATTTAAAGTGACTAGAAATGCCTATATAGCATTATTTTGGTACTAGTCCAAAGTCACTGCATTCAAACCTATATATTATTACATATTCAGATAGGTATATTCAAATGTGATTTTTGAGAGGTGGAAACAACTCAAAAGCTAATATGGTTGATTTTATAAAAATGTTTGAATGTGAAAAAGCCTCTGTGTTGTTATTTTTTCTAGGAGAGATCTCTAACCCTAATTGATTTAAATCCAACGTCTTTGGATTGAGATTTTCATTATCTTTGCAACAAAATTTGAATCATTCAATTTGGATTTGTAAAACTCCCTGAATTGATTTTTAAACTAAAGGACAAAATTAAGTTTAAGCTAAAATTGAAAAATATTTATTTGAATCTACTAGGTTGCGCGGGAAATAAATGGGTCGGCACCGCGCCACGCCCGAGCTTGCTTAAGTGATGGCCCCACCTGTCAGTGGGATAGGGGTTGCCGAATATGTCGTCGGATTGATGACAAGTACGCCATGAGGGGGTCCTCGAGGCGTGCAGAAGAGAGGGGTGTGAGACGTACGGTGTTCCGGGACGGTGAGCACACAAGTTTACCCAGGTTCGAATCCGTCGGCTTTGGACGGATCCTACTCCTGCTAGCAATCCAGTAATATGGCAGATCCGGAATATGGGTTACAAGGGTTTGCCTGTGTGAGTTGAGATTGTAGACTATTGAGGTGTTTTGAGTGTTGCCCTAAAGGCTCTCCCTAGGACGGCTTATATAGATATCCGGCCTAGGGTTTATACGAGAGATCCATCCTGCTACGAATAAGATTCAGTTACAGAGTACATCTTGAACTACAAGTAATAGTATGGGCCTAAGTCGGTACATCTTATGGGCTTTCCCGTAACCGGATTGGACTCCGTCTTTTCTCCCTGACTGGGCCGCCCGTGAAGAAAAGCTCTAACCCGAAGTGGGTGACCCTGGTCAGTGAGGAACTATGAGGATACCCGGAAAGTATATCCCCAACGGCCGCCCCCGGAGGCCTCCAAGATCCAAAGTCGGATTCATCATCGTCTAGCTTGATCTTCGGCTTGCAGAATCTTGAAGGGTTGTTGAAACTTCACAACAAAAAATATGATCCAGGTCTTAAAAATAAGTCGGACCGATCAAGAGGTTTCTCGGATTTTCCAGCTTGATTTCAAACTAAGCCAGAACCTGGCCTCTAACGCCACCTGACACATGTCATGGTTAAGTCACGTCATCTGACAGACATCCTGTCAGCACGACCGTTGGTAGGTCCGCAGTTCGCGGAACCGAGGCGCCGTTTCAATGCGTATACGGATCATCCAGTGGGTCCTTCCCAGTTGCTTCCACGACGTGTGGCGGTTACACTGTAGCATTTGCACGAATCTTGGCGTGGTTAGGTGGATATAAGGGGTGAGGATTCTCCTCCTCCTTTCATCACATGTTCCCTTGTCGTTGCCTCACCTCCAAATATCCCCCGCACGCACAGAGCTCCTCTACTTTCCCCCAAAAACTCCCAGCGCCGCCCATCCTAGGTCACTAGCTCACCGGAGAAATGGCTTCCTCATCTTCCTCCGGTCTAGCGGCAGCAGCGGCGACGGCAGCAACAGAAGCGGCGGTGGAGAAGGAAAGCTTCTGCGAGGTCTGGATCCCCTACGTGCTCGATGACGAGAAGCTCCACGGCATGGAGATATAAGGGCTCCTTCGCGCCGGCGAATGGTGGAGCGGCGCCGGGGAGACCGTCCCCAACCCGCACGCCGACTAGCAGGTCCACTTCAGCACCCACCTCGACAGAGGTTTGTCGTTTCCTCCCTCGGAATTCTTTTCCGAGGTGATAGATCACTATAGTGTTCAACTCCACCATCTTCCTCCCAACTCTCTCTTAGATATGAGCACCTATGCGGCTTTGTGTGAGGGATTTCTCGGCATTAGGCCAAGCCTTACTATTTTCCGGTATTACTTCCATGTCCGGAGAAATTCTATCACTGCCGGTGTTCGTTATATCACCGGTACCATTAGTTTTTCACTTAGACATGAGCGCACATATCCCAAGATTCTGGCCAGTGACTCGGTCAAACAATGGCCAGCCACTTTCTTCTATCACAAGGATATTCCGGCTCCCGACAAAGCCACTGCTTTGCTGACTTTTATCGATGGAGCTGCTACGGCCCAACCGTCTTGGGACGAGGCTCCTCCAGCTCTCACTGATGATCTGATCCTCGCTAAGAGGCGGATCGAATATTTGATCAAACACAAAGGACTGAGGGATCCGACTTGGTCCAATGTTGGGTGTCACGTCGGATCCAACCCCTTCAGTACCACGGAACCGACGGATGCACTCCATCATGTCATCCAAGAAAGACTCCCTCCGCATTAGCTCCAAAGCCTATACCACCCAAGGTTATATAAGCCAGATAAAATGGCTGTTAAGGGAGCAGATCGAGAGGAGGATCCCGGAGGTTTCTCTGGATATGCAAACGGAGGAAAACCCTCTAGTGCCGGTAAGTTTCTAACAGTAAACCTTTTTATATGTTTCAATCTTTAAGTTATATTACAACACTAATATGTTTTCTTCTTTTCAGCTTGCTGACCTCCCCGAGTCAGAATTTGCTCCACTCGAGGGATATCCTCCAGAGTTTTCTCAGGAGACGGAGTTGATCCCATTGCCAGACATTGCGCTCAAGAAGCACAAAGCTCCAACAGTGGCTATTGGCACAAAGGAGGTGCCCGTCGTGAAGAGGTAACTTTCAATCACAACTTCCGCCTTTATACCTTACTCAAATTTTCTTCCGAGATGTAATGTTTTTCGATTCTATTACATTCTCAGAGCTAAGCAGCTCATCAAGGGTAAGGGGAAGGGAACTTCTTCGAAGCCCCTGCGACAGACGAAGCTTACCATAGCTTCTCCTGCCGTGGCTCCTCTAACTCCTGCCCCTCAACCTTCTGCAACGCCGGTGATCATTCCTTCTCCGGCCGTCGCAGAAGATCCGACTCCTTCAACGGAGCCTGCGATCCTTGAATCGCAAACTGACGTCACCATGGGTGAGTCAGGTTTAGATAAGGGTGAACCCTCTTTGGGTAATGACCCCTCGGCAGAAACCTTTTCCGAAAACCTTCTTAGCAATATGGGACTTGCCGAGTTTGGCCTATCTCGGAAATCTGCTGAAGAGATCCAACGGCTGGCTAGGCAATGTCTAGAGAAACGAAATCTATCCGCCAAAGAAGAAGCGCAAGAGGCAGAGCACATCAAGCACTCTGACCTTCTCGAACAAGTGCGTCTTCGTGACGAGAGGATAAGGGCCGGTGAGCTTCCAACGACTCCAGTGACCCCTCTGACTCTCGCCGAGAAGGTCGATGTTGAAGTGAATGCGACTTTGGGTAAACTCACTCGCAAACAATATGTAAGTCGGAATTCTAACTCATGTTTTTCCTTTATTTCATATCATATCCGCTAGCCCCCAAGCATGAAGTAGGATAAATAATCCGGGTTTATGCTTCCTTAGGACGCCAAAGAACGAACTAGTGTAGCCCCCAAGGCTCGTGTTGATATTAGCGAAAATATTAGCCCGAGTCTTTAGTAGCTTTCTGATTTTGGGTATTCTGACTTACAGAAAGTATATTCCTATAACCAGGATTTGTTGAAAAATGTCTGTGATAAGCGGAGAGAGATCAAAGCTCTTTGACTTAAAAATGCTGAGTTTAAAGTTGCCAAGGATGAGGCCGAAGGTAATCATTCCGAGACTCAAACCTTGTCTTTCATGTTTTCATAGTCGAATTTATACTCAACTGTTGTTCTTTTTTCACTTACAGCACTGGTAAAACAGTCTTGCGCCATGATTGAAGAGGCCGAGAACCTCAAAACTTTGGTGGTGGAGAACAAGGAACTTCGCCATGAGTTGGATCAGCTCAAGGCGGATCATGAAAAGAGCATTGCTCAAATCCTTGAGTCCTCCTCCATGGCCACTGACGAGCGCGATCGTAAGATTGCTGCTCAAGATCAGAAAATCTCGGACCCCAATAATGAGCTGCCCAGAGAGAAGGATCTTTCTGAGGCGCTCCGGGCTGAACTCTGGAGTCTTCAGGAAGAGAAGACCAAAATTGATGACGTCATCTTTGGTATGTTCCATCTGTCTGATTTGTCTATTTTTTCGACTTCCTTCAATGTCGGATTTTCCTTAACTTTTTTTGTTTATAGGTCCTCTGAACTTGACAGACTCCACCTCCGCTGATCAACTGTACCCACCGGCTTACCCAAGTCGGTGACCTGCTTCATGACTTCCGCCAATCCCTTGAGGATATTGGCAAAGCTCTCAAGATTTCGGACATGCATAGCATGTCGGATTTTTAGGTGCGGGACAAGGCAAAGGAGATGCCGCAACTTGTCCAGGATTGGAACATGTCCTACGCACGGACTGTGGCGCAGAACGCTCTCACCATGGTCATGTGCCATCATGGAAACATGGAAATATGGCAAGTGACCAAAGGGTACTGCAAAGTAGATGAAGATGGCCAGGAGCAAGATATCAAGGCCATTATGGACTTCTGCGCCGGATATGGGTGTCACATGGCTGATTTGACCAGCTACGAAACTCCTTTCTTCACCCGCGTGGACACTCCGCCTCCACCTCCAGAAGAATCAGCAGAAGTTTCCGACGATGACCACACCGTTTCGGATGTGGATATCTCAGAACGATATCAAGGCGATGTATCCAGCGAGTCGGCAGCTCCTTCCTCTCCTACATCATAGATTACTAGAAACATTTATGTTATTCTGAAAAACATGATGGGCTTGTAAATATGTAGTACTATAATTTTGCTAGTGCTAAGCTTTTGATTCATTCAGCACTTTTGGCTTTAAATTTTTTGTGTGCCTGAAATGTTTACATAAGCACTTGAACTTTTTCGCCTATACTTATCGTTTATCTGGCTTTCCGCCTCATCCCTTTCGTGAGCTGGCTAAACCTTCTGCTTGGAAACTTTGCCGAGCAACGGAGCTCAATTGCTAAACCAGTTTAAACTCGGAAACAAAGTTGGCTTCCAGTACCAACAATTCACTACTCGGAAAATACCCGCATCCAGCAATCAGACAAAGAACCAAAGTATAGACTAGAAACTTTAGAGTGATACCCGAAGGTAGAATTTTTAGAATCGGAAATCTAAACCAGAACGAACATGAGCATAAAGTACTTTCAAGCATTCTGGGATTTTCGACTATGACATGATCATTCGGAAATAAGATGGTAAAAACTTCTCAAGAAAACTTGAGGCAAGCAAAACTTTTATTTCTCACAGAACATGTACATATATATGATTACAAAGAAGGATTAACTAAGAATAAAAGGAACTTAGATAAGCAATATTCCATGGTCTGTCTAACTCATCCGGATTTGTACTGCCTCCAGCTCTCTTTCTCTTCTTAGTAGCAGGTCTTTCTTTGACTGGCCTCATGTTAGTTAAGTAGTAAGAACCATTGTGCAATACTCGACTAACTAAAAAGGGCCCCTCCCATACTAGGGAAAGTTTGTGCTTTCTTTGTTGCACAAGCCGGAGAACCAAATCACCTTTATTGAAAGACCTGTTTCGGACTCTCTAGCTATGGTACTTGCGTAACTTCTGCTGATAGGCTGTTGATCTCATTTCAGTAATGACGCGAACTTCTTCGTCTAAGTCAAGATCATTTTGTCGAGAAATCTTGGCATCCTCTTCAATATACGCGGCCACTCTAGGAGAAGTGTGAATTAAATCACTAGGAAGAACTGCTTCTACGCCATAGACCAAGAAGAAAGGTGTGTATCCGGTTGACCTGTTTGGGGTTGTTCATAAACTCCATATTACAGAGGGTAATCCCTCTGCCCAAGCCCCCGCAGCACGTCGTAGTGGTGCTTCAAGTCTCAGTTTTAGGCCTTGTAGGATTAAACCATTTGCTCTTTCGACTTCTCCGTTAGCCTGTGGATTCGCAACTGACGCAATGTCAAGCCGGATATTTTGCTCATTGCAGAATTCGGCCAATTCTCCCACAGAAAAGTTACTCCCGTTGTCCATGATAATGGTATGTCGCTAACCATACCGGATTATAACATCCTCGACAAATCTTTTGGCTGTTGCTCCATCACAACTAGTGACACATTTAGCCTCAACCCATTTGGTGAATTTATCCACCATCACTAAGAGGTGAGTAAATCCACTTGGAGCTCGTTTAAATGGTCCTACCATATCAAGCCCCCAGACCGCAAAAGGCCATGTTATAGGTATTGTTCGCAGCTGATCAGCCAGAACAGGAGCTTGTTTGGCGTACTTTTGGCAGCCTTTGCACATCTTGACTAATCGTTCGACATTTGCCTGAGATGTAAGCTAGAAAAATCCGTGTCTAAAAGCTTTTGCCACTAAAGATTTGGCTGCAGCGTGGTGACCACACTCGCCTTCGTGGATTTCCCTTAAGATTTCCACTCCTTATTTCGGAGATACGCAGCGTTGAAAAACCCCAGACACACTCCATTTATAGAGCTCACCTTTAACAATATTATAGGCTTTCGCTCGTCGGATAATCTGCCGTCTCAGAACATCATGTTCGGTTAATTTGGCATCTACCAAATAATCAAGGTAGGGTTGAGTTCAGCTGGGAATTACAGCCAGAACTGCTATCAAAGGTGAGTCGGATTTGGTCGGATATTCCTCATCTACTCCCTTTATTGAGGGAACTTTGAGGTGCTCTAAAAAAGCACCATCCGGGACCTCTTTCCGTGTAGAGCCTATCCGAGATAGTGCATCTGCTTCCTCATTTTCTACTCGAGGGATGTGTTGAACTCTAAACCCTTCAAACGATTTAGATAAATCATCCACGACAGCTTTATATCCTTCCATGTGTTTATTTGCATTACAAATATCCGACACTTGTTGAGCAACAAGATCCGAATCTCCGTAACACATCAAACGTCGGATGCCAATATCCTTAGCAATATGGATTCCATGCAGCAGTGCTTCAAACTCGGCAATATTTTTTATCGCTGTGAAGTGGATCTGCAACACGTATAGAAGTTTATCTCCTTGGGGTGATTTGAGCACCACGCCAGCCCCCGAGCCCCCTCGAGCCTTAGGCCCATCAAAGTAGAGGGTCCAATATTCCGACTTAGGGAGGGTCATATTTTCCTTTGTCTCTGTCCAATCAGTGAAAAAGTCGGCAAGGATCTGGGATTTGATTACTTTCCGAGGTTTATACTCAATATCGAAAGCTGAAAGCTCTATGCCCCATTTGGCGACACGTCCTGTGGCGTCACTGTTGTTGATTATATCTCTCATGGGAGTTGTGCTCACCACGGTAATTGGATGCTCCTGAAAATTGTGTCGTAACTTACAAGATGCTAGAAAAACACCGTAAGCCAGCTTTTGATAGTGCGGATACCGATGTTTTGATTCTGTCCAGACCTCGCTGATAAAGTAAGTCAGGCGCTGCACCAGGTGTTCCTGATTTTCCTCCGGTCTCTCCACCACCATGACGATACTAACGACCTTATTTGTCGCAGCAAGATAGAGCAACATCTGTTCCTGAGGTTCCGGCGCTGCAAGGATAGGAGCTGATGAGAGTACTTTGTTCAGGTCTTGTAGTGCAGCTTCAAATTCATCAGTCCAAATAAAATCCTTGGTCTTTTTCAGGAGTTTGTATAATGGTGCGGCTCATTCACCAAGCCGACTTACAAATCGACTAACTGCAGCAATGCAACCAGTTAGTCTTTGGACGTCCTTCAAGCCAGTTGGCTTGGAAATATTGAGTATAGCCTTGATTTTGTCCCGGGTCACCTCCATGCCTCTTTGAGAAACGATGAAACCTAACAATTTTCTGGCCGGTATTCCAAAGAAGCATTTCTTTGGGTTAAGCATGATGTTGTATTTTTGTAGATTGGCAAATGTTTCCTCCAAGTCATAAATCAGCATTTCTTTCTTTTTGGACATCACCGCAATATCATCCACGTATGCATGTACATTGCGTCCGATTTGGTCGTGGAGGCAACACTGCATCGTGCGCTGGTAGGTAGCTCCGGCGTTCTTCAGCCCAAAGGGCATCATATCAAAACAGAAGGTTCTGAAAGGGGTTATGAATGAAGTTTAGACTTTGTCAGATTCCTTCATCCGGATTTGGTGATAACCGGAATATGCGTCGAGAAAACAGAGGAGTTCCGAGCCTGCCGTAGAATCGATAACTTGATCAATTCTAGGCAGAGCAAACGGATCTTTTGGACAAGCCTTGTTCAAGGCAGTATAATCAACACACATCCTTAAATCAGTGGTGTCCTTTTTAGGGACCATTACAGGATTGGCAGACCACTCAGTGTGGATGACCTCTTCTATGAATCCAGCTAACTCGAGTCGTGCTAGTTCCTTAGCTATTGCCTTATGCTTTTCATCACCAAAACATCGTAGGGACTGTTTGACGGGTTTATCGTTCGCGTTTACATTTAAAGATTGCTCGGCAAGTTCCCTAGGTACTCCGGTCATGTCAGATGGCTGCCATGCGAAGATATCGTGATTTTCTTGGAGGAACTTCACGAGCGCGCCTTCCTATGCGCTACTTAGGCCTACGCCTATCTAGGTCACCTTGGAGGGATCATCATCCTTCAACGGCGTCTTCTTCGTCTCTTCCGATCCCTTGAACTCCGGATTTGGCTTTGTCACCTCCTTCTTTGTTGCTGGCATGTCGGACAGATCTATGCTCTTCTTGATCTCCTGGTAGTCCTAGGCGTGCAACACGGCTTTAGCAAAGGTGGCATTTCCATCCTCGCACTCTCGCGCTTTCTTCCGGTCTCCCTTGATAGTGATTACGCCATTGGGACCTGCAATTTTCATCATATTGTAAATGTAACACGGACGAGCCATAAAAGCCCAGTAAGCCGGACGTCCAAATATAGCGTGGTACGTGCTCTTGCACGGGACCACTTCGAAAGAAAGTGCCTCCGTCTGATAATTCTTTGGAGTTCCAAAGGTAACATCCAAAGTGATTTCTCCTAGGGAATTGGCTTGTCTTCCTGGGACAACTCCGTGAAAGATCACTGAGCTATGGTTCAGCTGGGTCTCCGAGATCTTCATCCGGCGTAGCGTTTCGACATATATAATATTGATACTTCTACAACCGTCCATGAGGGTCGTGGAGAAACCATTACCGTCAATAAGTGGATTGACGATTAAGGCATATTTTCCTCGCCTGTGCAACTTAGGCGGATGATCAGCACGGTCAAATGTGATTGCCACTTCCGACCAGTCCAGAAATTGGGGACAGCCGGAACTGTTGCATTGAGCTCATGTAGAACTACTTTCTTCACATTTGCTGGTTGAGATCCGAGGAAGGTGACATAAGTGTCTTTCTTGGTCGGAAATTTTTTCTTCCCTTCCACCTTGGGATTTGAAGCATCAGCTTCCTCACAGTCGGAATCTTCCTTGATCTCTTTATCTTTTTCGGGATTCTTCTTTCCCTTCTTCCGCTTAGCTTTGCAGCCTGCGGTGTCATCTCTTTTGATGTCGTCATTGAAATGACATTCAGCGTTAGTGTGGGACGAGCCCCCATTACCGTTTAAGTGATGCACACATGGGTTATTGGCAATGTCGGCCCAAGAGTAGGTTTTGCCTGGTTGCTGGTCTCCTCTACCTTGGACCCTTGAAGTCCCAAGGCCACGCCCGCTGCCTCCGCCACGTCCTCCTCCTCCTCCAGACCTGAAAGTAGCAGTGACTACTGCCGTTTCCACGTGGTTTTCTCTTCCGAAGTATTTTTGTTTTTCTGAGTTTTTTGCTTTGGTTGTTTTGCCGTCTGAGGCACAACTAGGGAATTGACAATCCCTCTGCATCTTCATCAGTATCTGCATACTTGCTCGCTATTTTTATCATCTCTCCCAAATCAGTGACTTTGTCACACTTCAAACGATGACGCAGCAGACCAATTGGGAGACCTGCAACGAAGGCTTCAATCATAGTTTGATCATTTACTCCTTCACTTGAGTTTTTGGTGTCGATCTGTCGTTCGAGATAATCCCGGCAAGTTTCTCCGGCCTTCTGGGTGCAACGTTGTAGGTCTCCGACCGTACAGGGCCTCCGATATGTGCCTTTGGAATTCCGAAGGAACGCACTTTGCATGTCATACCAATTATGGCTGGTGTCATTTTTTGACGATCCTACGGTGAGGCTAATCCGGACGGCTTGCATGTCTAGGAGGTGGCATTTTTTGACGATCCTCCTCCTGTCGTTTCTCTTTATCTTCTCCCCTTCGATCGTTCGACTCTCGTCGGGGAGGAATTCTCGGATACAGTGCAGCAATGGCCTCTTGTTCGGCCGCTAGGCCGACGTTGCTCCAGTCACACGTAGTTCTGTGATGGTGTCCTGATGATCCGGTTCTCTAATAATTGTCTTCCTGGCTTTCGAGGCGATGATGCTACTCCGGAACACGATGGGGTCTTACGTTAGCCCATGCCGGAGCTGTGCAACATTGGTCGGAATCCAAGACCAGTTTTTGACTTCCGGACATGGCGACCTTTTGCTGCTCCAGTCCCTTGTTGAGTAGTTTGATTTCCAACCGGATTTCCTCCGGTTCTGGATTAGCCGATAAAATTTCTCGGGCTGCACCGTATTCTGTACTGGGGTTGGATATACCTAGTCTCCTTTGCTATCTTTCCGAGGCTTCCCTATCTCATCTCCGAAAAGGACGGTGACGAGGGTTTAACTCATAAATGCCCATTGTTATGGACTTGGGTTTTGGAGAAGGAGGGAGTGCTGATGTAATCAACGCACAACTTTCGTGCAAGTAATCATAGGGTGCGCGACCAGGGCTCCCTATGGGAGTAGCCCCCGAGTGCCTGGTTGAGTCGAAGACTCAGGCAGGGACTAAAGAAATTTTGCGACTGCTGTCATTTTTGTTTGTTTAAGTCGAAAACTTGGGTTGCGACTGCTGTCGTCTTTTGCTTGCTTGTTTCAGTCGAAATCGTCTCCAGCGCTCCCTATGGGAGTAAACCACGTCCATAGTTGAAACGTTTTTCGAGTGGTTGGGTTTGATTGTGATTGCCTGTATCCCTGCAATAAGAAAAGAAAAGCATAGGGTGCGCGGCCAGCGGTCCCTATGGGAGTAGCCCCCGAGTGCTTGGTGGAGTCGAATACTCCAAAAAGGACTAAAGTAGTCGAATTTTTCCGTTAAGTTGCCCCCGAGTGCTTGATGACGCCAATGCTGACGCTTGCATGACCTCAGTTGCCCGCGTGAGCGGCTTTGACGGGACGTGACGAGCGGTGGGTCCCACTTCCTGACTTTGATTTGACTGGGCATGCGTAATCTTATTATTAACTGTGCCTCCTCGATTTCCGCGCAGTGGAGGGACGGTTCGCGCTTCCTCTTCCCCACGTGTCGAGCGCGATATGTGCCACGCGTCCAATAGGGTTTTTGTGAGCCGTTGGATTGCATCTCTTAGGGGTTAAGTAGCGACGCTACGGCGGTAAATTTACATATGTGCCCTTTTCTTCCTCGCTGCCATCGCCATTGCCGTTGCTCCTTTGCTTTTCTCCTGCGCTCATCTCCTCCTCAACTCTGGACCATCTCTGCTCGTTTCCAAGTTATTTTCTGCGTTCTCATCGCCGCCGTGCAATGGGAAAGAAGAAAGGTGGCGCTGCCACTGAATCCACCGCCACCGCTGCTACGGCGAAGAAGAAGGGTGGCCCCGCTACTGCGGGCACCAGTGCCGCCGCCGGCGGAAAAAAGAAGGTCGCGGGCACCCGCGTGACCAATGGCGCTTGGCACCCCTCAATCATCAAGGCGTCCGATCTCCGTCTTCTTCACCAAGACGGAGTTATTTCCGTAGCAGTCACCGACGCGCACGTCCCTAGCGGTGAGACCATTCATGTGCCTCCCGCTGGTTCTCGAGTGATGTTTCTTGCTTTCATCATTCGCGGCCTTTCTTTGCCTATCCACCCCTTTCTTAGGGGTCTGCTCTGTTTCTATGGGATCCAGCTCCATCAGCTATCCCCAAATTCGATTCTTCACATCTCTTATTTTATCACCCTCTGCGAGTGCTGGCTCGAATCGAGCCGCACTTTGGCCTTTTCAAACGTTTGTTTAAGCTAAAGCGTCAGTCCGCATCTGGCTCTTTAGTTTATGACGTAGGTGGTTGTGGAATCCATGTCGATCCATCCGCCACCTATTTCGACATCAAGCTTGCCAAGTCCGTCCAGGGATGGCGGCACAGGTAGTTTTATGTTCGCGACCAGAAGGTCAAGGACGAGCATTTTGGACTTGCGCCTTTTGACCCCACGACTCCCTGAAAGAAGATGCGTTCTTGGAAGAACATGATCATGCCCTCCGAACATGCGGAGACAGATGTGTTGTATCAACGCGTTTGCGACCTCGAGAGTCGCATAGGCGTAGAAGAGGGAGGCTGCGCCCTTGTCAGGACTTGGCTGCGTCGTCGCGGCCAGCCTCTCCAGGCTAGGGTCCATCCCATGTTTCAATGGGGTGGTGCTGATGATGTCACTCGTGTGTCTGCCGATGGCATGTCCGCGAGTGAGGGAGATAAGAGGGTGCGACTGGTCACGAAGTACACCTTCAAGGATGTGCTTCCGAATGAGCCAGTCGTTCCTCCCTTCGATGCTTTGAATCCTCGTCCCGAGGAATAGTCGTGCTACGCAGTAGCTTATGTTCGCGATTGCTTTTCTATTGCTTACTTTCTCCTTTTTGCTATTTGTATGCAGGATTGGGCGGTGTCGCCTTGCATGCCTCCTCTCCCTGAGGGCATTATTCCTTGCGAAGCTTTTGAAGAGGATGAATCTGAGTCGACCATCCCTTCTGATGTGGAAGAGGAAGCCCTCGAGTCCGGGAGCCCGGATACTCTCAAGCGTTCGCGCAGCGAGGACTCCGATGCGTCGACTCCTTCAACTCCAGAAGGCACAGTTACTGGCGCGGAGTCACCAATTCCCGCCGTTCCTGTGAGGGCTGTAGCACTGTCTTCTCGCAAGAAGATGCGATTGCCCAAGGAGTCTTCGTCGGAGTCGGCGGAGGCCACGTTTGATCTTGATAAGTTTGACTGGTAAGTTTATGAGGTCATTCATTCTTTTCTGTTTTCTATTTGTTGGCTTTGCCCTAGAGTTTTGCCTTTTCTTAATGCGAATTTGGTCTTGCAGTCAAGAGGCGTCGTCATCTTCTGGCGACGTTGAGTTTTTGAAGGATTCGGGAGTCGCGACCTCAAGGGCCAAGGTAGAGGTCGAGCGCGCTCCTTCTCCTCCTGCGGGGGCCCACTCCGGACACAATTATTCGAGCTCTCCTCACGGAGGGGAGCATCGAATAGTTGCTCGGATGATGGCTCAACAGACTTCTTCGGAGTCGCTAGAGGACCATGTGAGTATATCTTTCCTTCTTTTGTATTTTGGCAGTCAACGTCTTCTGTTGCCCTCTCTGATTCCTTGCTTGGTGCAACAGCTCCTTGTAATGGAGGTCGCGCGAGTGGCGGAGCAGGTGATGGCGATGGGTCATCAGCATGCGATGCTGGAGATGCATCACCGCGTGGTCGAAAGTGAGTGCTTCCACGCTTGTTTCTTTCATCTTCTCTCTGTTTTGGTATGTTCGACTGATAGCCAATTATTTGACTGCCATGTAGCTGAGCATAACGCCCTACTGCACAATGTCGCATTATTGGAGAAGACATTGGCCGCAGCTGTGAAGGGGTGCGATGAGGCTATCGCGGCTCGTGATGATGCCCGGAAGCGCGAAGAGGATTTGTGCGCCTCTTTTCCGGCCAGGGAGAAGTTGTTGGAGGAGCAACTATTCTCAGTCGCCAAGGCCCTCTCAGGTACCTTTTACTGCTAGATTTTTTATTGATGCTTTTCTCTACTTCTAGAGTTTTGCCGGTGGCACTAGAAATTTGATCCATGTATTTTGGTGTAGATGCTGGTGACTTGAGTTTTGACCCGCCGGCCCTTCGTCGTGATGACGCCTTGGTTGGCGCGGTATCCGCGGTCGAGGACCAAAGCACCGTCGTCCAGAATACATTGTCCAAGGCCAAGGTCGCCCTTAGTCGCCTCCGAGAGGAGTTGATGCCAAAGGCGGAGCAGGTCGATAAAATGGACGAGCTGGTGGAGTCACTCGCCGGGGGCGTGCCTTCTTCTTACAAGAACTCCCTCCGGGCAGCTGGTGCAACGATGTCACTCGCCATGGTGCAAGCCCATGGAGTCGTGATAGATCCCTCTGCGGTGTCAAAGACAATGCCTGTTGGCGCGGATGGTCAGCAGGTAGTCTTTGCTCCCTTTGTGACTGCCTGTGCCAAATATGGCTATTCCATGATTAATATCGTTGCCAAGTATTCGGAGGAGCTCCAACATGCTAAGAAGGCGGCAAAAGCTTCGGCCTCAGGGGCAGGCGGAAAGTCAGTGGCGTCTGATACTGCCACGGACTTGATGAAGCCCCCGAAGGCGTCGAAGTCGAAGAAGCCAGCTGCTCCGTAGTTAGCTTTTGTAATAGATGATGAATTGTCCTTTTGGTCTAAGAACATGCCTGCTGGTGAGCGTGCTTGTGAATATTTATGCTTATCCTGAATGCACCTGTTCCCCTTGTCATTGTGTTAATTTGGTCGCCTTATTTGCTTCTGTCTTGACTTGTGGTAGGGCACATCGAGTGGTCCCGTAGGGGGAAACCAGGACTCACCATCTCTTGATGAGACAGTGGCACCACCGCGCTCCAGGGCAGAGGAGCTGTCCTTGCTGTCGCGACTTCGTGACCGCGTGAAGCAGCTGGAGCGTGAGTTGCCCCTGATCCGCGGTAACGCAGATGTGTGGAAGTCAAAGGCGGAAAAAGCCGCCGCCCACGAGCAATATCTGCTTGGCGAGGTGACGCAGCTGGGTGACTCGTTTAAGTGTTAGTTTGCTCGTCCTCACTTTTTCCTTTGTAGTTAGTCACAGAGGTACGTTGTACTCATGCTGTTGGTGCTGCATCGTGTAGTTGCTAGTGCTTCGTGTAGTTGTTAGTCGCAGAGGTACGTTGTACGCAGGAGCAACTTCAAGAGAGTGGATACTTCTGGGTGGATCATGATCGTGCGACTGCATTGGCGACCCTGCAGGATCGCGCTTCGCGAGTACTGCTCTTCCTAAGAAGTCGCAGTCATGTTTGAGAATATCTACCGGGCGATGTTCCCGTTGGATGACACTCCATCAAGCCTGTTGGCTCTCCTGGCCAAATTTCAAGATATGTCCGCAGTTCGCGAGTGCGTGAGGCAGCAGTTGGTGGCTGGTGCCAAGGCTGCCCTCTCGATGGTGCGATTGCACAGGCCTGACGTGGATGTCGCCGTCGTAGCTTCCGGTCTGCCAGCGCCGCCAGCCGGATCTGCTTGGAATATGGTGGCGCACTATCAAGCGGTGGACCGTCCAGCACATGAGATTATCGACTTCTTCGAGGAGCAAACCAATGTTCTTCTGTTGCAGCAGTAGCCAGAATTGTATCCTGCACATAAGTGTATTTGTTTTGTAAAGTTCACATATATATTTGTATGTAATTTATTGTTGAGCGCGTACAAATAGCTTTTGTAAGTGTAAGGTGTGTTCCACTATGCGAGTCCTTTTCGTTAGCCTGGCCATCCCTTTTATCAACCTGCCAGGTGCGTTGCAGCTGGGTTGAGTTTGCGTTAAGGGGTTCAATTGATGGGCCAGCTACTCAGGATGTCGCGTTTATTAGTTCGAAGAACAAATGTGTGTAGGGTGGCGTAGCCCCCGAGTACAATAGTAACAGAAGTGAAAAGAAAAAAACACAGAGTTTTAGGGCACTTAGCTTTTATTTATTTGGATAACAGTACGAGGTACAATGTGTGGCTAAGTAGCCTTTGCTGGGTAGCCTTATTTGCGATCTAAAAGTAAAAACAACTAGGGGTAGAAGCGTCGCAGTTGTGCGACGTTCCAAGGGTTGGAGTATGCGACTCCTATTTCTAGGTCTTGAAGGCGATAGGCGCCACCTAGGATTACTTCTGTAACCACGTATGGTCCTTCCCAGGGGGACTCGAGCTTGAGATGCCCATGTTGCTTCAGTCGCAGGACCAGGTCACCTTCGACGAAGGATCTGGGGCGAAGCCTTCTACTGTGGTAGTTGCGAAGGTTCTGCTGGTAGATCGTGGATCTTTCTGCGGTGATTTCTCTTGCCTCGTCGAGGAGGTCGACGGAGTCTTCGAGTGCAAGAGATGACTCCTGTTCGCTGTAAGCGACTATGCGTGGCGCCTTGTACCTTACTTCGGCGGGTAGTACCGCTTCTGCCCCGTGCACCATAAAGAATGGCATGTAGCCTGTGGCGCTGTTTGGAGTTGTACATAGCCTCCAGAGTACGGATTGGAGCTCATCTGGCCAGCAACCTGCGGCTTGTTCGAGTGGTCGAAGGAGTCGCTTCTTGATGCCGCTGCAGACGAGCCCGTTTGCTTTTTCCACCTGACCGTTGGTCTGTGGATGCGCGACTGAGGCATAACTGATGTTGATCCCCAGGTTTTCGCAGAATTCTTGGAACTCCTTGGATGTGAAGTTCGTCCCTTTGTCAGTGATGATGTTGTGCGGCACGCCGAAGCGGTAGACGATGGACTCGAAGAACTTGACTGCGATGTGCCCTGATTGCTTGGTTATTGGCATGGCCTCGATCCACTTGGTGAATTTGTCAACTGCGACCAAGCGGTAGACGTATCCTCCTTGCGAGGACCTTGGGAGTTTGCCAACCATGTCGAGACCCCACTGGGTGAAGGGCCAGGCCAATGGAATAGGCCGTAGTTCTGCACCTGGTGCGTGTGGCTTGTTGGCGAATCGTTGGCAAGCGTTGCATTTTTGGACTATGTCCTTGGCATCGTGCATGGTCGTGGGCCAGTAAAATCGAGCTCGTAGAGCTTTGGCAACAAGGGCGTGACTGCCGGCGTGGTGTCCGCAAGTCCCCTCATGTATGTCGAGGAGGACTGCTCTTCCATCGGCCAGGGAGACGCATCGTTGTAACACGCATGTGATGTTGCGCTTATACAGTTCGCCGTTGATAACGGCGAATGCCTTAGAGCGTCGCGCGATGTGCCGTGCGTCTGTCGGGTCGTCCGGTAGGCGCTTGCTGAGGAGATATGTAATGTACGGCTGCGTCCAGGATTGTTCGATTATCATGACGCTCATTGGCCCTTCGAGTCCTGTGTCTGGCTCCAAGTTTTCGAGTGCCATTGGCTCATTGGGTGGCGTAGCCCCCGAGTCTGTTGCTGCGCTTGTTTTCTTCTCTGCAGCCTTTGGCTTGATGGAGCGTTCGCAGATGCACTCGACAAATACCCCAGGTAGTATGGGGGCGCAGGTAGAGCCTATGTTGGCGAGTGCGTCCGCCTCCTCGTTGCTTTCGCGACCTACATGTCCCAACTCGCAACCAACGAAGTGTCCCTAGAGTGTATCGTAGAGGTCGTGGTATGCGATCATGTTGTCATTGAGCGCGTCGCACTCGTGCATTGTTTGGTTGACGACCAGCTTGGAGTCGCCATATATGATGAGCCTCTTTGCGCCGCAGGCTTTTTCCATCCTCATCCCGTGCAACAGGGCCTCGTATTCAGCCTCGTTGTTTGAGGCTGTGAACTGCATTCGCAGGATGTATTTCAGCTTGTCTCCTTGAGGTGACGTCAATATGACACCTGCTCCTGCTCCGTCTTTCCGCTTGGATCCATCGAAGTGCATTGTCCAGAGGTAGGACATATCTGGCTTGTCCGGCAGTTGGTTTTCCATCCAATGCACGAGAAAGTCAGGGAGAACTTGCGACTTGATTGCGTCGCGGTTTTCGTATGTGATGTCACATGGAGACAGTTCGATTCCCCAAAGCGCGACTCGTCCCGTGGCGTCGGGGTTATTGAGGATATGTCCCAATGGGGCGTCGCTTACTACCACGATTGAGTGTTCCTGGAATTAATGGCGCAGTCGCCGGGCAGTCATGAAGACGCCGTATGCCAGCTTCTAGTAGTGCGGGTACCGCTGTTTTGTTGGTGTGAGGACCTCGCTGAGGTAGTATACCGGGAGTTGTACGCCATGGACCTTGTTTTCCTCGGCCCGCTTGACGACGGGCACTGTACTAACCACTTGGTTGGTAGCGGAGATGTATAGCAGTAGTGGCTCCCTTTCGCGTGGAGTCACCAATACTGGTGAGGTGGATAATAGGCGCTTGAGATCTTCGAATGCTTCTTGCGCTTCCTTGGTCCACTCGAATTTGTCATCTTTGCGGAGGACCTGATAGAAGGGCAGTGCCTTTTCCCCCATTCGACTGATAAATCGACTAAGGGCGGCGATTCATCCGGCTAGTTGCTGGACGCCTCTTATGTTCTTTGGCTTCTCCATGGCCAGTATGGCCTTTATCTTTTTCGGGTTTGCCTCAATCCCTCTCCGGAGATGAGATACCCGTCGCTCAGATCGGAGTCGCGACTGCTGTTGCTGATCGTGTTCCCGACTGCCACCGGAGTGTTGAGCTCACTGATGGTGCCGATTGATGGAGGGAACCATGATGCCGAGGCAATCGCCGGTGTCGGCGGCTGATCAGGCATGCGAAGCGTGCCCATCTGACCAACTTGGAAGTGGAAGTTCCCAATCGCCAGGCTGATTCTGTTGCCCACGGATTCGAAGGCCGGGCGGGTGGCCGGCGTGTGGACGGTGAAGTCAAAGGCACTGAAGAGCTAGCGAATCTCCGTTGTTGCGGAGTTGTAGATCGCAGTTGATGGGGCCAAAGAAGCCGGAACATCAGCACTCCCAATTCCCACAAACGGCGCCAATTGACGAGGGTTTAACTCATCAATGCCCATTGTTATGGACTTGGGTTTTGGAGAAGGAGGGAGTGCTGGAGGCATCTATCGGCTAGCAAACAAGCACACAGGGGACAAAGGATTTACCCAGGTTCAGGCCTCATAGAGGTCCCTAATCCTTCTTGTCTGCTCGTGGAATTATCAAAGGAGTCGAAAGTTACAATGATGCGCAGATGCAGTCTGGCGAGAGTTGTGGAAACTAGGGTTGCGTGTGTCCTCTTTGCCGCCCCCTCCTAGCATTTATATAGATAGGCTAGGTCTCGGGTACCAGGTCGAGTCGGCTACAAGTTAGGGTTTTTCCCTTCAAACTTTCTATCTTTAGCTTCTTCTTGTCTCTCAAGGAATCGAGAGTCCGCAGGTTACTCGAGTCCTTTTGTCTGGGCCTTGGCGACACCATGGGCCCGTACGTATTTAGACCGTATATACCAAGCTCGAGTACCTGTAGGGTATACCCATGTCAGACGGCATGGATCTGCGGGAATTGGTTATCATTGGTGTGACGCTTCCTAGTCTTCTAGTATTGCCTGGAGTTGTACTTCCTCGCAGATGCTATGCATTTATTTTCCTCCTCAATGTTTTTCGGTTCATCGAGGAGTACTTGACGACGTGCTTCTAGGGCATGCGCCCTCTCGTCCAGTTCTTCCGCAGTAAGTTCTGCAGCTGTAGGAATAGGTGTCGTTAATGCAGCATCGATGAGTTTACACGCAACTTCAGTAATCACGTGTCCATCCACCGATTCTTCTTTTTTCGGCTCGTCTGGGATAAGCGCTCCATCCGAGTCTTCCTCATATTCCTCGGCAATCACCTCCTCTATTAGAGGGTCTTTTGTCGGGGTCCCGTTCTTCTTGTTCTTCTTCTTTTCCCTCTTGGCAGCGCCGGTAACAAAGATGGCTTTGGGTCCGTTTCCCAGAGTCAAGCTCTGATCGGTACTTTCGGATATCTGGACTTCGGGATTATCTCCAACTTCCATGTCATCCTGCGGTTTGGGAGAGTGTTCCCGGGATCCTTCATCCATGGCTTCTCGTTCTTCTGCAGCTTTGGAGTTATACTCCTCTTCATATTTTGCGGAGAACTTTCGGAAATCCGCTGACGACATCGATTCATCCGAGGATGCGGGTATATCGGCGTTCATTCCAATTGCCTCCAGAACAGAGTCGGTGTTTTCTCCAGCATCGGCAGAGCCGGATACAGATCCAACATATCCGACGAAGTGCGACGCGTTCCTCCTGAGGTATCTGCGGCTCTCGCGATCAGCCTCGTCGAAACTTTTGATGGTCTCGATAATTGCCTCTACGCTTGCACCTTGCGTCATAGAGCGGGAATCAGTGTCGTTGATATGCTCCTCCTGGATTTTGACTTCGACGGGTGGGTCGATATGGGATCCGGCTTTGCCAAGGAGATCCACTCCAGATTCGACTTGGACCGCTAGGTCTTCTTCAGGCACGGATTGCTCCACTATCTCCGCAACTGGTGCGGGCTAGGTGGGATTAGGGTTTTCTGAGATCCGGAACTTTGCCACCTCCATAGACAAAGGGGACCCAGAAGATTCTTCTGCCTCTATCATCACCGCTGGGGTGGCTGGGACAGGTTCAGCAAAATAGATGTAAACATCGATCTCGCCAAAAGACACGATGGTGTAGGCAGTCACAGCCTCCCTAGCTGGAATCCAGGTCTCGTTGAGAACGATGAGAGGGACATCCCTGGCGTAGAGGATGCGACCGACGGCGATAGTCTCGCGGATTCCGATTCTTGCAGATTCCGCTCAGAATGCAGATCCGGAGCTCACTTGCCCCACGGTGGGCGCCAACTGCCATCGGATTGATGACAAGTAGGCCATGAGGGGATCCTCGAGGCGTGCGGAAGAGAGGGGTGTGAGACGTACGGTGTTCCAGGATGGTGAGCACACAAGTTTACCCAGGTTTGAATCCATCGGCTTTGGACGGATCCTACTCTTGCTAGCAATCCAGTAATATGGTAGAGCCGCAATATGGGTTACAAGGGTTCGCCTGTGTGAGTTTAGATTGTAGACTATTGAGGTGTTTTGAGTGTTGACCTAAAGGCTCTCCCTAGGACGGCTTATATAGATATCCGGCCTAGGGTTTACAGGAGAGATCCATCCTGCTACGACTAAGAGTCAGTTACAGAGTACATCTTGAACTACAAGTAACACTATGGGCCTAAGTTGGTAAGTCTTCTGGGCCTACCTGTAGCCGGATTGGACTCCATCTTTTCTCCTTGACTGGGCCGCCCGTGAAGCAAAGCTCTAACCCGAAGTGGGCCACCCTGGTCAGTGAGGAACTGTGAGGATACCCGGAAAGTATATCCACAACAGAATAGGTATGGGAGGACGGTGACCGTAGGATTAGATCCTATATCAACGGCTCACATCCATCGTCCTCACTAGAACAGTGCACGACGGGGAGGAACCCTAGCACGGTCGGTGAGGGTCTGGGAGGGTTACCGGAGCTCCGGCGAGGGTTGGTGAGGCGGGCAACTGGACAAGTCGTGGACAGCGGTTCTCCTGGTACCGGCGGCATCCCGGGAGATGGCTTGGATCAGTGGAGCCCTTCTCCTTCTTCCGTGACCATCTCCGGTGAAATTGGGGTGCTACGGGCAGCGGCTTGCTTCCGTGGTGCTCTGGGAGGTCTCTGAGGTGTAGTGGAGGAAGGTGCTGTGAAGGATTGGTTTCGAGGGGCTTCCATTTTATAGGGGGGCGAGGGGTGCATCTCGGCATGGGCGGAGCTCGATGGGGGCGGCGACACAGCGATCTAGGGGCATGGTTCGGTGGCTAGGACGGTGGGCGGTTCCCTGGTGATCGTCACGGAGGTGCTCGTGCAGTGCAAGGTGGTCGGGAGAGGCGAGCGTTGCTGCGCGCACGCTGCCCGGTCGACGGCGAGTTTTGCGGCGGCTGGTAGTTACGGGGAACGATGATCCTGGCTCCTCCTCTCTCTGTCTTCGAGCTAGCGCTGGCCTAGAGGGGGAGTGGAGCACGAGCGACGTGCTCGACATGGTAGGTGAGGCTGGGGTGCTAAATGGGCTTGGCATTAGTGGCCATGACCATTTGGTCATGTGCAAAGTGGGTGGCCGTGCTAGCAAAGGGTAGGGGGTGCACTGGGGATGCTGTGGTTGCAAAATGGGAGACCACATTGGCCAGAACACTGCTCACAATAGTGTTTGTGGTTTTTCTAGTTTTTTGCGCATAAGGTGTTTTACAAAATGGCCGAAAGAAATCAACTTTGAAAATTTGAATGAAATTTTTTGAGTGATCTTCACTGTTGCTTGGTAGTCTGTGGTTGCTGGGGATTGTCAACTTGAATTCATTTGCCTTGTTTTTTAAAAAGTGGGATCTAGGTACATATACTTGATTCCGTTTTCAAATGCCATTTTAAATTAGGGTTTAAATTTTTTTGTAAGATCACAAGGTGGGTCTTGGTACATATTTACTTGTACTAGCAAGGGGTGCAAAGATCCATAATTGTTTTTGTTTGAATTTGAGTTCTAGGAACACCCAAAGGGCCTAGTTGATCAAAATGGCAAAAGTGACCATTTCCATTTATTAATTCTATTTGAATTCTTTTTCTTTGGATTTTTCTTGGGAATGATCTAGATGATGTGGCATTCATCTTAGAATCATTTTACAACCATTAGAACAAACAAACATGGCAATTCACATCAATTCCAAAATACTACAACACGCATATGCATTCTTATTTATTTAAATGATAAAAAGTTGTTGTTAACCCCAAATCTTGCTAACTTGGATTAAAGATTTGGGATGTTACAAACGTACCCCCCTTGAACAAAATCTCATCCCTAGATTTAAGAAATAAAACTAGGAACTAAAGAGATCTGGAAACTCAGTCCTAATGTAATCTTCTCTCTCCCAATTGGCTTCTTCTTCGGTATGGTTGCTCCCTTCAATCTTGAGAAATTTGATACTCCGGGTCCTGGTGGTTCTAAAGGCTTCCTCCAATATACATATGGGCACTTCACGATATGTCAGATCCTTGTTGATATCAACGGCTCGATGATCGATGTTCTTGAAAACTTCGGTCTTCTCCGGCACTCCTAGGCATTTGTGAAGTAACGAGATATGGAAGACATTGTGGATAGCTGACATCTCTTCTAGCAGTTCCAGTTGATAAGATACTTCTCCACGACGATTCAGAATCTTGAAGGGTCCAATATATCTGGGGGCTAGCTTTCCTTTCAGACTAAAACGTTGCGTTCCCTTCAATGGCGAAACTTTGAGATACACAAAATCTCCGACATTGAAAGCTAGGTTTCTCCGTCTCTTGTCGGCATAACTCTTCTATCTGGATTGGGTGGTCTTGAGGTGCTCACAGACTTTGTGAACCTTCTCTTCGTCTTCTCGTAGGATGTCGGGTCCGAAAATCTGAATCTCTTCTACTTGAGACCAATTCAAAGGGGTACGACACTTCCTTCCATATAAGAACTCAAATGGGGCCATTTGCAAACTGGCTTGATAACTGTTGTTGTATGAAAATTCTGTGAAAGGCATGCAATCTTCCCATTTTGATGCATACTCTAACACACAAGCTCTCAACATATCCTCTAGGATTTGGTTGACTCTTTCAGTCTGTCCGTCGGTTTGCGGGTGATAAGCTGTGCTGAAATTCAACTTGGTTCCAAATCCTTCTTGCACTTTCTACCAAAATATCGAGGTAAATTGGGTTCCTCGATCTGATACTATGGTCTTGGGGGTTCCATGCAGACTAACAATTCTTGCAATGTACAATTCTTCTAGCCTTGAGCTCTGGTAGGTTCTCTTGACAGGTATAAAATGAGCTGCCTTGGACAGTCTATCAACGATGACCCAGATTGAGTCATTTCCCCTACTAGAAGTAGGCAAACCGATCATAAAGTCCATTCCAAAGGAATCCCATTTCCATTCCGGAATCTGCAATGGTTGCAACAGTCCTGCGGGTCTCTGATGTTCCGCTTTGACTCTTTGATATATATATCACACTTGGCGATGTAGCTTCCGATTTCTCTCTTCATCTTGTGCCACCAAAATTGCTCCTTCAAATCCTGATACATCATCGTTCCTCCGGGGTGGATAGAATAAAGAGTATCATGAGCTTCTTGCATGATAACTTGCTTCAGCTCCGAATCTGCTGGCACACAGATACGTCCTTTGTACCACATAAATTCTTCTTCGTCTTTGGTGAATCCAGGTACCTTTCTTGTACCAATACGATGCTTGATTCCGTCGATACTTGCATTTCCCTTCTGGGCTTCCTTGATTTGGCTAATCGAAGTGGGTTGAAGTTCAATGCTAATTCCTTTGCTAACTAGTTCAGTTCTGAACTGCTCCAACTCCTCATGCAAACTTGGGTGCCTCTCGTTGATCATGGTGTTTAACCTACACAGCAATCTGCTAAGAGCATCTGCTACCACATTGGCTTTACTGGGGTGATAGTGAATGTCAAGGTCATAATCCTTGATTAACTCTACCCATCTCTTTTTCCTCATATTCAGCTCCTTTTGAGTGAAAATATACTTATGGCTTTTGTGATCTGAGTAAATCTCATAGTGATTACCCATAAGGTAATGACTCCATCTCTTCAAGGCTAAAACGACAGCTGCTAACTCAAGATCATGGGTAGGGTAGTTCTGCTCATGCTGCTTCAGTTGTCGAGACAGATATGCGATGACTTTTCCTTCTTGCATTAACACACATCTGAGACCAATCTTGGATGCATCACAATACACATCAAATGACTTCTTGATATCTGGCATAATCAATATTGGAGGTGAAATCAATCTCTTCTTGAGCTCTTGGAAACTTGCTTCACATTTGTTGGTCCATTCAAACTTCTTGTCCTTCTTCATGAATTGGGTCATAGGTCTTCCGATGCTCGAAAATCCTTCAACGAAATTGCGGTAATATCCCACTAATTCGAGAAATGCACGGACTTGGGTTTGAGTGGTTGGGGCTTCCCATTCTTCAACATCTTTGATCTTGGCGAGATCAACAGCGACTCCTCTAGCAGACACAATATGTCGGAGGAATCCTACTTCCTTCAGCCAAAAGTCACATTTGCTAAACTTGGCATATAACTGCTGCTCTCTAATGGTTTCAAGGATGATTCACAAATGTTGCTCATGTTCTTCTTCTGACTTGGAGTAGATAAGGATATCGTCGATAAACACAGCGACAAACTTATCCAAAAAATTCATAAAGATCTTATTCATGAGATTCATGAAATAAGCAGGGGCATTGGTTAATCCAAAATACACGACCGTATACTCATATAATCCATATCTGGTGGTAAAAAAGCTCTTTGGAACATCCATTGCACGAATCTTAAGTTGGTGATAACCAGTCCTAAGATCGATCTTAGAGAACACTCTGGCACCAGTCAACTGATCAAACAGATCCTCTATCTTGGGCAATGGGTACTTGTTTTTGATGGTGACATCATTCAGCTTCCTGTAATCTATGCACAAAGGTTGCCTCCATCTTTCTTGTGGACGAACAGAACAGGCGATCTCCATGGCGATGTGCTTGGTTGAATCAAGCCCGTTGCCAACATAGCATCCAATTGCTTCTTCAACTCTACTAACTCTGATGGGTTCATGCTATAGGGTCGCTGAGCTATGGGGCCAGTTCCGGGGATTAGTTCAATAATGAACTCAATATCCCGATCCGGGGGCATACCGGGTAATTCATCTATGAATACGTCATGGTATTAACAGACTACTCTGACTTGGTCTATGGTGGGTAGGGCTAGACTCTTGTTGCACTTGAATTGACGGGGGAAGGTTTCAGATATATGCTCTACTGATATTCCAGAGCTACTAGTCATGGTGATGGCTTTCTTGTCACAGTCTAACAATCCTTTATGCTTCGACATCCAATCCATTCCTAGTACTACTTCCAAACCTTTGGTTCCAAGTACTATTAGGTTGGCATTAAAATATATCCCATGTATTCTAATAGGCACAACTTTGCAATGTTTTCTAGCTTTTGTAGTTGATCTAGGTATTTGAACTATCATGACATGCTTCAAGTTGGTTGGGTGAATCTTACTAGTGCATGCAAATTCTTCGGTGAAAAATGAGTGTGATGCTCCAGAATCAAACAACACTCTTGCTAAAACTGAGTTGACAGAAAACATACCCAGCACTACATCTGGCGCTTCTTGGGCTTGTTTGGCGTTCATGTGGAAGAGACGGCCAGTGCGGTTGTGAGGGTTCGCTAGGGAGAATCTTCTTCCATGTTGAACACGTCGTTGATGTTGAGCTGGAGCATTCACATTGGCAGTGGCGGCAATCTTCTTGGGACACTCATTGGAGTAGTGACCCTTCACTCCACACTCATAACAAGTAATCTGAGACTTGTCTTTTGATTCCACGGGCACAACATTGCTTCCAGTTCGGGGTGCAGTGTTGTTGTTGTTGTTGTTGGGCTTTTGAGGTGCACGGTTGAAATTGCTGGAGTTGCCGGGGTGGTTTTTGTTTTTTCCTCCGAACTTCACATTTCCTCCGCTACGGTTGGGGTAGCTTGGGCGAGACATTGGGGGTCGATTGTTCCTTGGGGCATATCCGATAGACGGGTTGGGACGGTACTTCTGGTGACTGTTGGATCCAACTTGGTGCATCATCCGACATTTGCAGTTGTCGTTCGCTTGATTGATATTCCCTTCCATCTGAATTGCAGAGTCGACTAGCTCTTCGAGATCCTCAAAACAGATGTTGACGAGTACTGTCCGTATCTCATCATGCAGTCCGTTTAGGAATCTCTCCTTCTTCTTAGCCTCCGTGTTGATCTCATCAGATGCATACCTAGCGAGGGACAAGAATCTGTCACGGTACTCCACTACAGTCATTCTGCCTTGCTTTAGCTCTCTGAATTCATCTCTCATTCTAGTGACTAAACCCTGCGGCACATGGGTGCGGCTGAACTTGACTTTCAAAGCTTCCCACGTCATCACTTGACCGTTGTTCATTGTGTGGCTGTTGTTCCACCATGCCCTTGCATCTCCTGCCAGATAGTGGGTGGCAAAAAGAACTTTCTCGTTGGCATCCACTCCGGCGACTTCTAAGTTATTCTCCATGGTCTGCAACCAATCATCAGCATCCGGCGGGTCTTCAGACTTGCTAAAGATTGGGGGATTGGTAATCTGGAAGTTTTTGAGTTTGGATCCATGATGATCCTGATTTCCATGGCCCTAGTTGTTGTGAGCCATCTGGGTGATCGACTGCAGGGTGGCTAGATTTGCTTGGCGCTCTGCCCTACTAGCTTCATGGTCTGGAATGAGCGTCTATAGAATTTGCAGCATTGGTCCTACGATGAGCTGCTCCCTCCTTGGTTTCCACGAGTCATCTGAAGATTGAGATAGATAATGGGGTAAGAGGGAAAGTTCTATGGTTCATGGTTTTGGTTTCAAAGCTAAAACTGTGAGTTTGACTCAGGTTTTGCAACTAACTTCTTTTCATTCATTCAAGAAAATCACATGATACAAACACAGAGACACCACAACATGAAAGGAAAATAGATGGTTTTAAGAACCATTATATAAGCTAAGATACACTGGGAACGATACTTCTCACTCCTACGATAGTTCTCTAGTGCATCTACTCATCATCGATGAAGTCAGAGTCCTCATCGTCGGTGTAGAAGTCCATGGCATCATCCTCCAGGTAGTCATCATCATTGCTGAGGTACGAGTGAATATCCCCTTGGATGTCTTGACCTTCCTCCTCTTCTTCCTTTGCTACAAGCTGAGCTTCTTGTTCCTTGATGGTCTTCTCGAGGTCGGCCACCTTCTTGCAAAGACGGTCGATGGTGCGATCCTTCTTTGCGCGTTGACGGCAAAGTGACTGACGATCCTTGACTAGCAGTGAGAAAGTCTGGGCCTTCTGGTTGGCAATGACAAGGTTGTGGTTGGCGAACTCTCTAGCATTGTCCAATTCCTTCTGTCTGTCGTACAGCAGGAAGTCGAGGTTCTCCACTTGACGCTTCAACTCCGGGTGACTTGGCATCTCCAGAGGTATTCCCATAGAATCACGCCATGCATAGTGAGCAAAGCGGGTTCCTTGGATCAAGTTGACATTCTATGCGCAAAGCCGAGCGAGAGCTTCATGCATTGCCCTGGCTAATCCATCTAGCTAGTTGTTCTCTCTCACGGTGAACTGAATCCTCTCGGACATTGGTGCCTCTATCTTGCCTCGAAGATCAGCAACTATTAGCCATTGTAAATCTCCTCCTGGGGGTCAATTGAGTTGAGCTCCAAGGAATTCCGGATGCGGGCGCTCCAAGTACTCTGACAGTGTATCAAGATCCCTCTCGAAGATCAGTTGGCCTCCATTGCCCAACTGGTAGAACTTGTTGCACTTTACTTCCATCTATAAGAATTTAGGATGAGAAAGGTAGTGAAGTGATCAAGTGTGTCAAAATTTTATGTAGTAATGTAAGGGTTTTTGAGGAACATGTATTTTTTTGAGAGAAAGAATACCAAGGGTAAGAGAGGAAATAGGTTTTTATGAAAACTCACTTCTTTGGTTTTGAAACTAAGTTTTTGTTGTGAAGTCCATTCTAACTAGGGTCTCCTATGGTCAGGATGGATCTGATACCAACTTGTCAACACCCGGATTTTTAATCCCAGATGCCTGTTATGCCATACATCGCAATCCAGGACTACCATTTTTGCGAGACATAACATTTTGGATATCATAGTACATCATCCATTACAAACGATAATAAGGCCTTACACAAATAAAGGATCTCATGATCCACTCTTAATAGAAACAAGTAGCAGAATAAATAGCGTAGCGGTGGACTCCATCTTTAGTGTCACAGGCCATGCTGACGAGGGGAGATGATCCTAGTTGTCGTAGCCGTACTGATGTCCTTCTTCCGGATAGTTCTCCTCATAGACTGGCCACGGGAATAGCTAGGGAAAAAATCCATGAGTACTCTTTAAGTACTCGCAAACTATCACTAACAAGTAAGGTAGTTCTAGTAGGAATGCTAAGTGCTAAGTTTATTTGTAAACTTAAGTTTGAAACCTAAGCTGAGTTCAGAAACAAAGAAAGATAAAATAAAGTTGAAAATCACCTAAGTGGGAACTTAATTGTCATAGTCACAACTCTGTTGTGGTCAAGTCATGTCACAATTCATTTCATAAGTCATTTGAAAACATCTGACAATGGAAAAATATGGCCACTCCAACTATCCATAACCGTGTACGCGGCTATTCGAATAGTTTAACACTCTGCAGAGGTGGTACACTTTCAGCACAAAATTTGATACATTTGTCAGGGATAACCCTGAATCATCATACTTAGTATGCAGATAATCAAACATAACCTTTCCTTTATACACTCTAGTATAAGCACCTCTCCTATGAGCTTGGCCTCCTAGCCATGGCCATATGCCATCTTGGGCACTTCATAGGTGGACAACATTCAGAGGTATCCTCAGCTCAAACCTCTCCTGTGAGGGAACTAATACTAATGCATATGAACTTCCGGTTAAGCCTTACCAAATTCAGGTATTGTGGTTGTACGGTAAAATTGGAATGGTATCGCATCCGAACCCAACCATCAGTTTTTATAAAGGGCAAAGGCTCATGCCTCAGCTTTTTCATCATCATAAACCATTTTTGTATCTCAACACATGTCAAAACATCTCAATAGAATGACTCATCATTCCAAGGTTTTCACAAGTCATTTTCACCAAGTATTCCCATCTGAAGTGATCAAGTTTTTGGTTTGGCTCTAATCACTAATTTAAGAGTGTTCACTAAGGTGGGATGCTAATCTCATTCTCATGCCATAGAATGACATCTAAGTCTAACTACATAGGCCAAGTTTTATACACTTTATGATATCTATAAACAAAGTAAAGAACTTTGGTAAAGTAAAAGAAGGTAAAGCTTGTAAGAAAACTTGGAGAAGGTATAAATCAAAAAGGTATAACGAAAGCATGCCGAATGCATCTTGCTTGTGTTAACTTTCTTGTAAGGGTTAACGATGGCTTGCCTTGGTTTGTGCAGTGGTTGAAATTCTCCTCTTCTTCTTTAGGGTAGAACTCCTCCTCCTCGAAGACCTGGTCGGTACTATCGTCTATAAATACATACGGAATACACAATTACCAAACAATACTTAACTAGTCTATTTAGCACTCTAAGGCACACATTTGATGATCTAGTCTCATCACAAACATCACAAGGTTGAATGAACTAGTTTCATTTATTTTATTTGAGAAAAGTAATTTCTACTCATTAAAATTAACTAAGATTTGATATTCTTCAATTAAAATAAGGGATCATGTGGACACATGTCATCACCACATATTCTAATACATGGGAATGTGATTTAAATGTTGGATCACATTTTTAATAAGTTTAATATTAATATTTAAATGATTTCAAGTGACTAGAAATTCCTATATAGCGTTATTTTGTTACTAGTCCAAAGTCAATGCATGCAAACCTAAATATTATTACATATTCAGATAGGTATATTCAAATGTGATTTTTGAGAGGTGGAAACAACTCAAAAGCTAATATGGTTGATTTTATAAAAACGTTTGAATGTGAAAAAGCCTCTGTCTTGTTATTTTTGCTAGGAGATATCTCTAAATCGAATTGATTTACATCCAACGGGCTTGGGTAGAGATTTTCATTATCTTTCCAACCAAATTTGGAATCATTCAATTTTGATTTGTAAAACTCCCTGAATTGATTTTTAAAAAAGAAGGACAGAATTAAGTTTAAGCTAAAATTGAAAAAAGATTTATTTGAATCTACTGGATTGCACGGGAAATAAATGGGCCAGCCCACTGTGCTCCGCGCAGCGCCCGGGCTGGCTTAAGTGATGGCCCCACCTGTTAGTGGGATAGGGGCTGCCGAGCAGGTATGGGAGGAGGGTGACCGCATGATTAGATCATGGATAAACGGCTCACATCCATCGTCCTCATTGGAACAGTACACGACGGGGAGGAACCCTGGCACGGTCGGTGAGGGTCTGGGGAGGCTTACCGGAGCTCCGGCGAGGGTTGGTGAGGCGGGCAACTGGACGAGTCGAGGAGACGGTTCTCCTGGTACCGGTGGCGTCCCGAGAGATGGCTTGGATCAGTGGAGCCCTTCTCCTCCTTCCGCGGCTATCTCCGGTGAAATTGGGGCGCTATAGGCAGCTGCTTGCTCCGGTGGGGCTCTAGGAGGTCTCTGAGGTGGAGTGGACGGATGTGGTGTGAAGAATTTGTGCCGAGGTGCTTCCTTTTTATAGCTGGGCGAGGGGTGCATCTCGGCATGGGCAGAGCTCGACGGGGGCAGCGACACAACGAGCTAGGGGTATGGTTCGGTGGCTAGGACGGTGGGCGGTTCCTTGGCGATCGTCACGGAGGTGCTCGTGCAGTGCAAGGTGGTCGGGAGAAGCGAGCGTCGCTGCGAGCACGCTGCCTCGGCCGAGGGCGAGTTTTGCGGTGGCCGGTGATTATGGGGCACGGCGATCCTGGCTCCTCCTCTCTTTGTCTTCGAGCTAGCGCTGGCCTGGAGGGGGGAGTGGAGCACGGGCGACGTGCTCGACATGGTAGGGGACGCTAGAGGCTCTAGGGGCATGCTGTCGACGGTTGGGGTGCTAAATGGGCTCGGCATTAGTGGCCATGACTATTTGGTCATGTGCCCAGTGGGTGGCCGTGCTAGCAAAGGGTAGGGGGTGCACTGGGGGTGATGTGGTTGCAAAATGGGAGACCACATTGGCCAGAACACTACTCACAATAGTGTTGTGGTTTTTCTAGATTTGTGCACATAAGGTGTTCGACAAAATGGCCGAAAGAAATCAACTTTGAAATTTTTAAATGAAATTTTTTGAGTGATCTTCACTTTTGCTTGGCAGTGTGTGGTTGCTGGGGATTGTCAAATTGAATTCATTTGCATTGTTTTTTGAAAAAGTGGGATCTAGGTACATACACTTGATTCCATTTTCAAATGCCATTTTAAATTAGTGTTTAAATGTTTTTGTAAGATCACAAGGTGGGCCTTGGTACATCTTTACTTATAATAGAAAGGGGTGCAAAGATCCATAATTGTTTCTGTTTGAATTTGAGTTCTAGGAACACCCAAAGGGGCCTAGTTGATCAAAATGGCAAAAGTGACCATTTCCATTTATTAATTCTATTTGAATTCTTTTTCTTTGGATTTTGCTTGGGAATGATCTAGATGATGTGGCATTCATCTTAGAATCATTTTACAACCATTAGAACAAACAAACATGGCATTTCACATGCAACACACATATGCATTCTTATTTATTTAAACGATAAAAAGTTTTTGTCAACCCTAAATTGGGTGATTTGGATTTTTCTAACTAGGATTAAAGATTCAGGATGTTAAAATTTGCCAAAACTATTTAATAAATGCCTCTCTTTGTTTTCTAATTAAACTCCGCTCTATTTCAAATACAAAGCCATGTCTTCTCCGGATCTTTTGTTTGTACAAAAACTATTTTCGAAATCCTTCTAAAGTTAAAATAAATAAATACATTATTTCTTGGGGAGGCAGCCGGCCAGGCCCAAAGGCCCAACCAGCTAGCCTACTACCCGAATCTAGACCAAAACCTAATTCCGTTCTACCGAAAACCCTACCTCAGCCTAACCCTAATCCTCCCAGCCACCTACAAGTTGTGACGCTCACTCAACGGTGCGTGCGGCCATACCGACCAAACTGTCCTACACCCACACGCTTCACACCTGAACCACTCCGGTGTACCGCAGTACACGCTGTAGTACACCACGTCTCCCGTACGTGGCCCACTCCCCCTGACCGACAACTTCCCCGCAGCGCTAGCCCACCCCGCCGCCGTGATCCCCTCCACCGACCCCGTGACCCCTGTCGCATTGTGCCTCCTTTCTGGCTGCAAGGTGCCGCCGTCTCGCGGGACCCCTTTCCACCGCCGCCATCGTGGCCCCTCCCTCGTCCAGATCCCCACCTCGCCCTCTTCCCATGTACAGCAGTGGCCTCGATGACTGCCGGTCACGTCCGTGCCCCTCCCTCTCGCCGGCATCACCTCCCTGGCCTGCACAACACCACCCCTCTTCGGTCACGCCTTCCTGTCGCGTCGCCCGT
Source organism: Avena eriantha (assembly GCA_910589775.1). Taxonomy (NCBI): domain Eukaryota; kingdom Viridiplantae; phylum Streptophyta; class Magnoliopsida; order Poales; family Poaceae; genus Avena; species Avena eriantha. Next base: position 341,178,211 of record OU342744.1, read on the forward strand.
CGTCGTCCTCGGCTCCCTGTCACCTCCCTTGTCCATAGTGCTCGGGCATCTCCTGCCGCTACCACATCTTCAAGTATCACTGCCTCCTCGATCTTGCGTCCTCCTGCAACCCCGAGCACCTCCGTCTCCATGGCCAGCCCCGGCTTGGCTCCGCCTCCTCTCTGCCTGAACACCGACGCCACCCTGGGTTGCCTCACCCCTTGTTGTCCCCGCTGGAGCGCCACGTCGCCCTTGGCACCTTGTCTACCTCGCCTTCCCCATACCCTGAGCTCCTCCCGGCGCCTTGACCCTGCTGCGGTGCCCGCGGTCACTCCCAGGCAACCTGGCCACCACCTCGCCGCTTGTGCTCCAACCGGCACCACAATGTGCTAGTATTGATGGATAGGGGAGGTTGTAGTAGTCACTTGGCCTTTGATGTGTTTGTATGTTGTTGACTCTGTGCATCATGGTTCACAAAGCTCCACCCGAGGGTGATGACGCCCAACCCGGAGAATCCCCGACAAGGACCGTTCGATGATAATACCTTCATCATGGGAAACCAAAAACTACCTCGCGGATCCAGTAGCGCGAAACTATCCTTCCTGGACCCCAAGACCTTGGATGAAAAGACCAAACCCCAAAGACCGCATCCGGCGTTCTTCTCCCTATCCCGAACCTGGCGCTGCACCAAGTTCTCCTTCTCGGATCCAACGACCAAGGCCGATCGCGTCGAATCCCATCCGAGCCCCAAGATCTTCGGACCTCGATCCGTGACCCTATCCAAGATCCCCTTTATTTTTATAATATATGATATACACCTGTTGCATATTAAATCATTCATTTCGCATACATTCTTTGGGGTTTTGGGATACTTCGTCGATTCACCTCATAAATAAATATGGAGTGCATATGCGGGCTATCCTAGTCTTATATTTCCTCCATCTTAAATTGTTTAGCAAACCGGTGCTATGTTTTTCCTTGTTATGAAAACATTTAAATTGCGGGGAATCTAAGCAACATAAACCATCTAATTAATTGTCGGGATCCTGATTCTGCTTAATATTGTCTAGTTGCATCCCATATTTGCCATGTCAAGCAACATATCATGAACATGCCAGATCTTCTGTCGTAGTATTTATATTGCATCCAGTGTTTCTTTTTGTTCTTTGCTTCTTCGTGGACTAGGATGTTGTGTGGATGGAAGTATCGACAAGTTCTTCAGATAATGTATCTTCGGCAGTGATTCCTATGCGAGCATTCTCCCCCTTTCTACCTATTTTGCGTTTATAGTCTTTACTGCCTCCTGTTGATCTATTGCTATCCGTGTTGTGATGCTTAAGTTTCCGTGCTCCATTTATATCCCTTGCAGCCTCTATATTTCCTTGGACACATCATATTGCCTGTTGTTTGATAGACAGCCGGCCCTGCGAGTCGAAGTTGCTTGCTCATGTACTGCTTCATGTCATTGTAGTCCCACCATTGTTGGAAGGTTGGTACATGCTTTATGGTGGAGATGATCATGGATTTCATTATAACTTGTTAATTAAAATGCTTGAAATAGATCTAATGCAGAGGCACCGGTGGGTAATACCCAATATTCGGTTTTTAACTGCCGACTTGTGTCCACCTAGGACTTGCGTTCTTGACACCTGTTCCGAGACCGAGCACGCTAACCACAGGTGGGTGTGTGGGCACCCCATCAGCTTACTACCTGATTTCAAAGTACTGTACTGGGGATACAAACTATTTTGGGGTGTTATTACTATCATGTACTTATGCCGTGCTTTACTTCTTTATTTACGATTGCGTGTGGATAACCTATACTGTTTAGGAATGTGGAAGGTTTTTGCGGTATCAATAAGCCCAATCATACATTCGGGTTCCCAGTCGTATACATCAATTGGCACAAACCCTGGGTCCGTCTCGGAGCCGACCGACTTTTTTGCGGGTAGCTTAGTGGGGTAGCCCCCATGTACTTGCTTTGGGTGTGGGAAAGGTCATGTCTGAAGCCCCTTCGCATACTGTTGGACGTATGTTCAGGATATTGCTCATATGGGATCTAACAACAAGGGTTGAAGTGCATGTGGATACTTTGTGTAACATCCCAATTTCAGCAACCCTGATTTGTCGTCCAGAATGCAAAAATCAGGGGGAACAAAAACTTTTTCTTGTGCTTTGGTGTAGTGCTTGCTTGTTGTTTGTTTGCACTTGTGCTTATGAAAGTGTATCTTAGGATACTCCTTACCTCACCCTCAGTTGACAAAAGCTATTTACCCAAAACTATCCTGGCTCATTCTACATATTCTCAAACGTTCTGGCATTTCAAAACATGAGCCAAGATGCCTATGTAACCAAAACTATTTTGGTAGTTTCTATTGACAAAATTATGGAGAGATATATAATATAGTCTCCTTATGTTTTCAAGATAGAACACTCAACTAATCTTATCTCTAGTTTCCCCAAACCCTCTTTTCAAAGTATTTGAATTCTACTCTTGGTAGAGATACCAATGATTCTCACCTTACTCAAAACTTAACCTCTTCAAGATGCCCCTAACCTACCTCAAGCTAAGCTTGATGGTAACCCTAGAGTAGTTGATTTGTTTATAAGATGAGTTGCCTTGATCTGTTGTCTGATGAGTGGTTTTGATCTGCTGATTGACTTGGTTGCTTAGGAAGTAGTATGAGCTACTCTAAGAGCTCATCACTGCGATAAAGATGTTTCCAACTCCTCAATCCCTAAGGAAGAATACAACCTTGATATGATCCCTAGCCACTAGGTGATCATCTAAAACCCTTAACCAGATCAATTCTGAGGATCTTCATTCTAGATGTTTCCAAGTCCTTGAAGACCAATATTCAGCTTGGAACCCTTCCACTCAATCTACACTTCAATATCATTCACTTGCTAGTGCTCTAATACCTTGCAAATCCTCCAAGAACATCCCCTCGCCTACTCTAGTCAAAATCTCAAACCTTGCAACTTCCAAGTCTGGAAACAGTTTCAGCATCACATTTTTGAATGCCTCCTTTGCTCAAACCATGTGCATTTTTGCAAATGCACCCGAACCATCTTAGTAACCATCCTAAGGAATACCAAGGCCCACATTTTCCTCTGGTTAAATCCTCCTCCAACCCACTTGTCCATGATGGTTTTGCAGACGAGAAAATAACATTTCCCGCAAAACTAGCCATCATACCTACTTGGGTAGAAGCTCACACCCTCATACAACCTCCTATGGACCAACTATCTGCATGGTTCTGTTCTACTCATATAGGTCTACTAAAATCTACTTCACTTGGCCCAAGTGGGTCTCTGTGCTGTTTAAACCCACATGGTGTATAGGGCATCATGACTCATTTTGCATGGCAGCCTTAATTTCAACAAAATTTGCTATCACTTCTAGATCACCTCAAATGCTATTAATTCAAACTCTTCCTGCCATGATCATCTATATGACTTGGTACATCTTCCCATCTATCCCTTGCACCAAGGTGAGCTCTGAGCTCCAAGATGCAAGCATGTTTTGGTGATATAAAAATAACATCAGCCTAGATCATGAACTCCTTGTTTTCCATCCTTTTTAGGTTGGAATTTCATTCCACAAGGTTGCAAATGCTTGCTACACCTTGTCTATCTCATCTACATTGATCATCAAGATTTATCAAATATTAACCATAATTATTATGGTCCCAAAACTATTCAATTCTATTAATAGTCAAAATCTCCAAAACTCCATCCATAAAGGAAAGTTTGGTTTTTGCCAAAACACCTCTGTAACTTTTGGCTCTAGTAAGTTCCATATGTCATACCTCAGCTTCCCTTCTCAAAAATAAATATTTTTGAGAAGCTTTATTATTTCTCTTTGTCCATTTTCTTAAATGGCTGAATTGGAATAATAATTATTTTAAATACTTTTATGCCTCAATAAATCCTGGGAAAATTTGCCTAAGTTTGTATTCTCCTCTGGGACTCTCCCACATCAAAACCAAACCTTGTCCAATGGAAACTTATCAAAGGACCTTCTAGAAATCACTTCTGCCCTTTTTGAGTAGATGGATTTAAGTGGACAAAAACCACACATAAAAATCTCAATTAAATCCTAGGAGTCTACCCTTACCCCATCTATCCACCAGTACCATTTCCTCCTCTGGTCCAATGCAAGTTTTTGGACTTCCTTCACAACCCTCAATTCGATCAAACTTGCCAATTAAGAAAATCCATTACTCAAATCACTTCCAAATCTCATTCAATCTTGCTTAATACTTCTCCTTAGCACCAGGACACTCCCCTGGTCGACCACCACTATAGCTCTACCTTAGCATTGCCCATTTTGCCCTTGTACTAGTGGAAAGAGAGAGAGAGACAGCAAGATCTTACTAGATTTGTCCCACTTAATTACCATAGCTTCCACCAGCTCCCTCTCTGATCCAGCACGACCAAATTGTAGCATCCCATCTGTCTAACATCTGTAATGCTACTTGGTCTAATAATAAAAATGCTAATTCCTACATATAATTGTTGCATCATAATTATATCATGCTCATGTCATCATGCCACCTTTCATTTGAGCATCATATAAAACCATTTTTCTTTTGGATCTTGCCTCATATGCATTTATCAATTGTATTTGGCTCTTAATAATTGTATTTGGCTCTTGATAAATGCTTGATGCCCAAGTTGAGTTGGGGGAATATATTTTATTAACTCCACCACCTTTTCTTGTCACCACCCCTTTTAATTCTACCATCCAACTATATGGGAGCTTTGCTTTTAAATTGGGTTTACCTCTAGCTCATGTGGGATGGGATGGATCCACTTCTACACCTCCCAAGCAAGGAGACATCAAGGAGACATCTGATCAGCCACTGGATGCTGATGATTGGCTTTGTGAGATGTCAAGGTTGTTGATGACTGCTGATGTTCCAGAGCAAGAATGGGTAAAATGTGCCACTCACCTTCTGAAGGGAGACGCAACTCTGTGGTGGGAGAATTATCTGAATGCAAACCACTCTGGTTTTCAGCCTACTTGGGAGCAGTTCACTGGGGCTTTCAAAGAGCAATACCTGTCAGAGATTGTCATTGAAAGGATGAAGGAAGTGTTTGTCAACCTCAAGCAGGGCAATGATAATGTCAATACCTATATCAGAAACTTCATGAATCTTTCTCGGTATGGTGGCGATGAGATCTCTAATGACAAGAAGAAGCAAAATAGGTTCAAGCAAGGGCTCAATGCATCTATCAAATATGCAATCACTCATGCAAGGCCGTGGTCTTCTCTGGAACTCCAACATACAGCTCTCAATGAAGAAGCAAGTAGGCAAGTGTTTGAGGAGTCCAAGAAACACAGCCGTGACGCAGCAAGCTCTTCAGCTATGACAGCTCCTTCTAAGCGTCGCGTGTGGGTTCCTAATACCGCACCGCCGCTCCCGGCTCCACCAAGAACTCCAAGCTACGCGGCAAGGCCACCAAATTCCTTCACCGCTGCTCCTAGGGGCTACAACCACAACTACCCTGGAGCGCCTGGCGGAGTCCCTGGCTACGCTGCTCCACGTCCACCTGGTGCTTGCTACACTTGTGGGAACACTGGCCATCAACACTGGAGTTGTCCCATGAACAACAAAGATCTTCCTCCACCACCTCCAAGACCTGCAGCAAGTTCTTCTATGGTTCGTGCACCTCCACCTCGGGCTGTCAACATCAACACTAAGCCCGGGTCCATTGTTGCTCGTGCCAACTGTGTCAACGTCGCTCAAGCTGAACATGCACCTGGAGTTGTGCTGGGTATGCTTCCTGTTAACTCAGTCCCTGCACGAGTTTTATTTGATTCTGGAGCATCGCATTCATTTGGATCCTTCAAGTTTGCTCAAGAGAATGGGTTGTCATCTGATTCGTTACCTAAAAAGCTGATGGTCCTTTCTCCTGGGGCAATGATGTTAACTTCCAAGATCAGTTATGACAATCAGGTTCAAATTTGCGATTCTTTCTTTCCGGCCTCTTTGATTATTCTGGGCAACTCAGATACTGATGTCAGTTTAGGCATGGATTATCTAGCTGCAAATAAAGCTGTGATTGATTGTTGTGAACATTTGGTTTCTTTGAAAATTCCCGAAGGCCATATAGTCTATTCTCCAAGTCTGACTCCTGCAATTCAGTTTTTCTCTTTGGCGGCTCTGAATGATGATGCTATGGATGCTATTCAGAGTGTTCCAGTGGTCCGTGAGTTCCCAGATGTTTTTCCTGAAGAGTTACCAGGTATGCCTCCTGATCGTGAGGTCGAGTTTGTGATTGAGCTTGAACCTGGAACCACTCCTATCTCCAAGCGGCCTTATAAAATGGGTCCTGCTGACTTGGCTGACATGAAACGTCAGCTTGATGAACAAGAGAAGTTGGGTTTCATTCAGCACAGTACTTCTCCTTGGGGTAGCCCAACCATCTTTGTGAAGAAGCGAGACAAGACTGATAGACTTTGTGTTGACTATCAGGCTCTCAATGCTAAAACCATCAAGAATAAATATCCCCTTCCGCGGATTAATGATCTCTTCGATCAGCTAGCTGGAGCTGTGGTATTCTCTAAGCTTGACTTGAGAAGTGGATATCATCAAATCAAGATTCGCCAGGAAGATGTTCCCAAAATAGCTTTCACCACCCGCTATGGCATGTATGAGTACACGGTCATGTCTTTCGGTCTCACCAATGCACCTACCACCTTCTCGAGGCTTATGAACTCGGTTTTCATGGAGTATCTTGATAATTTCGTCGTGGTCTATCTGGATGACATTCTAGTCTATTCTAAGCCAAAGGAAGAACATGAAGAACACCTTCGGTGTATCCTAAACAAGGTTTGTGAGAACCGCCTGTATGCAAAGTTCTCCAAGTGTGAATTTTGGCTTCCCGAAGTCAGCTATCTTGGTGACGTCATCTCTGCCAAGGGCATTGCTGTCAACCCAGAGACTGTTCAGACAATTGTGGAGTGGCTCCCTCCCAAAAATGTCAAAGAAGTCCAGAGTTTCCTTGGTATGGCTAGTTATTGCCGTCACTTCGTTCAGAACTTCTCGAAGTTTGCGAAGCCTCTTACCGATCTCCTCAAGAAAGGCAAGAAATACTTTTGGTCTCCTGCATGTCAAGCTACCTTTGAAACACTCAAAGAGAAGCTCACTTCCACCCCATTCTTGATTCCTCCAGATACATCAAAGCCTTTCCAGATATTCTGTGACGCCTCCTTGCAAGGACTGGGTGCGGTCCTTATGCAAGAAAAAAAGTTGTTGCTTATGCCTCTCGATAGTTGAAGACGCATGAGATCAACTATCCTACACATGACCTCGAACTTGCAGCAGTTGTCTTTGCTTTGAAAGTATGGAGGCACTACTTTTTCGGCAACCGTTGTGAGATCTTTTCTGATCACAAGAATCTGAAGTATATCTTCACACAACCTGACCTCAACCTTCGTCAGAGGAGGTGGATTGAAGCAATTAATGATTTCGATCTAACAATCAACTACACTCCGGGCAAAGCTAATGTCATGGCCGATGCTCTAAGACGAAAAGCTTATGTCAACAACCTCATGGTGGAAGAACAACAGCCTCCCTTATGCGAGGAATTCCGTCAGCTCAACCTTGAAATTGTGGATCAAGGGTATCTTCTGAACCTTCTGGCAACCCCTCTCTTGGAAGAAAAAGTTCGCTCCATTCAACTTGGTGATCCTTACACTAAAAAGATCATCTCCAACATTACGCTGCCGAAGTATGAGTCCTTCCATGTCGACGACCAAGGCGCTCTATTCTTTGAACGCCGGATGTTTGTTCCGAACTACCCGGGTTTAAGAGAGAAAGTTCTCAAGGAGGCGCATGATTCTGTTCTTTCTATACACCCTGTCGGCACTAAGATGTACATGGATCTGAAAACACAATATTGGTGGCCTGGGTTGAAATGATATTGTGCCAAGTATGTCTCGGAGTGTGATGTATGCCGCAGAGTTAAAGCTGTTCATCAGAAACATTCTGGTCTTCTACAGCCATTGAAGCTTCCGGAATGGAAATGGGAGAAATTAGAGATGGACTTCATAACTGGCTTTCCAAGGTCGCAGAAAGGCAGCAATGCAATCTTTGTTGTCATCGACAGGTTTTCTAAAGTGGCTCACTTCTTCCCCGTCAAGGAAACAATTTCCGCAATTCAGTTGGCTGAGCTCTATATCAATAGAATTGTCTCTCTGTATGGGGTTCCTCTAGAGATCAGCTCAGACCGTGGAAGCATCTTCACTTCCAAGTTCTAGGGAGGTTTCCAAAATGCTTTGGGAACAAAGTTGAACTTCAGCACAGCTTACCACCCTCAGTCGCAAGGACAAGTTGAAAGGATCAATCAGATTCTGGAAGATATGCTCCGTGCTTGTGTCATCTCTTTCGGCATGAAGTGGGAAAAATGCCTTCCTTATGCTGAATTCTCTTACAACAACAGCTTCCAGAAAAGTCTAAATATGGCACCATTTGAGGTTCTCTATGGCCGCAAATGCAGAACTCCGATTGGTTGGTCGGGCGCATGTGAAAGAACATTGTTTGGCCCCGACATTGTAACTCAAGCAGAGGAGAAGGTTCACATCATTCTCGAAAACCTGAAGGTTTCTCAAAGTCACTAGAACAGCAACTATGACAGAAAGCACACGGACATGGAGTATGTCCCTGGTGATCTCGTTTACCTTCGTGTCACTCCCATGACAGGCACGCACCGGTTTGGTATCAAAGGAAAGCTGGCTCCTAGATACATCGGTCCTTTCAAAGTTCGTGGAAGAAGAGGAGAAGTCGCTTATGCCCTTGAGCTTCCTGAAAAACTCAAAGTCCATGATGTTTTCCATATTTCTCAACTCAAGAAGTGCTTCAAGGATCCCGGCAGGACCGTGGACCATGAGCTCATCAATCTCCAAGAAGATCTGTCTTATCAAGAACACCCCACAAAAATCCTAGAAGTCGCAAAAAGAAGGACTCGCAACAAGTCCATCAAGTTCTGCAAGGTGCAGTGGTCGCACAATTCCGTTGATGAAGCCACTTGGGAACGCGAGGATGAGCTCCGTGCCAAGTAGCCTACCCTCTGCGTGTCTTCTTCATCTTCCAAGAATCTCGGGGCGAGATTCCTATTTAGTGGGGGAGAGTTGTAGCATCCCATATGTCTAACATCTGTAATGCTACTTGGCCTAATAATAAAAATGCTACTTCCTACATATAATTGTTGCATCATAATTATATCATGCTCATGTCATCATGCCACCTTGCATTTGAGCATCATATAAAACCCTTTTTATTTTGGATCTTGCCTCATATGCGTTTATCAATTGTATTTGGCTCTTAATAATTGTATTTGGCTCTTGATAAATGTTTGATGCCCAAGTTGAGTTGGGGCCATATCTTTTATTAACTCCACCACCTTTTCTTGTCACCACCCCTTTTAATTCTACCATCCAACTATATGTGAGCTTTGCTTTTAAATTGGGTTTACCTCTAGCTCATGTGGGATGGGATGGATCCACTTCTACTTCCACATGCTCCCATATATGCAGCATGTTGTTCTCACAATGTGGATATCTGGAGAGCCACATGGCCACCTTTGCATGGGATGTGAGTATTTTCCTTGTCTAGCTTTCCTTTGGTTTGGTTGGGAGTATTTGAGCATGTATGAATATAATTGTGGCTATATACTTACCTAGTGGAACATACACACTTGCATGCCCACATTATATTCAAATATGAGCATTTCCATCTATTCTACTTGGGACACCACTCTTGTTCTTTTGGCTTGGTCTTAACCCCATATCTATGAAGCATGTGCTAAATAAATGCCATGAGCAATTATAGTGGTTTTCACTACTAGAGGGAGCATTTATTACCATGCATGGGACATGCACACGTGTTTCTTCTCATGCCTTTTCCCTATTACTTGATCTCTTTGATTTGGTATGAATTTAAACCAAACCCACCTTGCCAAAACCCTTCACTTATCTCATATGCATGTATGTGGGCTTCCATATCCACATGCCATAATGCCTATCTATCCTACCCCATCAAAACATGAGTACCTTTTTAATCTCTCACTTAAACCCTCTCTCTTTTCTAGCTAGACCGAGCCCTCCTTCTCTCTCTACACCTAGCCAAAACCCTAACCCTAACCCCTCCTTACTAGCCTCGTCTAATCCCTCACCTCACCACCAACCTGGTTCGGCCCAACCATCCCCTTCTACTCCATGCCGAGCTACCCCCTCTCACCTAAACCCTTGCCGAGCCCCTCCCCTCTCTGTTCTTCTCTCTCGCTGCCATGCAGACCCCACCCGAGCCACCTACGCCTCCCCTCTAGCCCAGTGGTGCAACCCAGCCAGCCCGACCCTTCCCCGGTCCACCGTCCCGTGCGAGGGTGGAGAAAAGGTGATCCACCACCTTTTTCATCCCCGACCCGATGTGCTACCTCCTCCCCTGGCCTTATCTACTCCCCCTCCTCTCTGCCTAGCGTTCCCCAGATCCCCAGGGCTCTGCCGCGGTAGCCCTTCCCCACCTACCGCTAACCCTCTCTTCTCCATCTCTAATCGGCCACCGTCGGCACCGGCTCGCCACAGAAGCTAGGAGGAGGTGGGCGTGGTGTTGAGGCGCTGGGAAGACCGAGGAGAACCCCTGCGTCGCCCCCGTAGACAGCAGCGAGGTGGAGGCAGCCGGTACACGTCGCATGCCAACGGCGCAGACGCAAACCCTAGCTCGTCGTCCGCTAGCATCACCGTCGCTCTCCTGCGTACCAAGCCGATCCAACGCCACCGAGAGCCCCGCGGTAAGCCACTGACCCTCCCAGAAACCCCCTTTTGCCGATCCGCTTCCTGTACGTGTAGATCGTTCCACCGAACACCCTCTGCGCACGGTGCACGCAGGTCGCTTCGCCCGCTATCCCGTCGCAGTAGGTCATCTCGCTGCGCAACCGCTAGCTAGCATCACCCCTCAGCCCACCCTAGTGGTAGCCACCGTCTGCACGAGCGCCGCCTCGCGGGTTCGATCCATGCCGCGCCTCTGATTTCCGCCGCGCATTGTCAGTTCCGTCAGAGAATGAAGAAGAGGAACAAGAGCCTTCCCCTTTTTGCAGATGCCTCCCTGGCGTTTTGTTTCCCGCAACCCGCGGTCCAGCCCGGGCCCACATGGCATGCACTGTGTGCGTTTTACAAAAAGGTACCCCAACTTTTGTTTACTCAACCCGACGTCCCCGTCTTCGCCACGTGGCTGCGCCCCGTTCGCGTGCCAGTGCGTGGCCCCGCGCACAGCCGGCCCCACCTGTCAACCGCACAGGCTAGTTTTTCCCTCGGTGAGAAATGCCCCGCATAGAGCCACTGCGCCAGCTGTCGCCGACTCAGCGCCTGGCCGACTCGTCAGTGACTCGGGCTAGACCCACCTGAGTACAATAATTTTCTGTGAGCCTTTTCCAAATAAGAATAATTCCTGAAAATATGAGGAATTGTTTTTGAAATAATTCCAAATAAGAATAATTCCTGAGTACAATATATGTTTTTGAATCAGAAAAATGTGAGGAATTCAAATATGCCATCCAAAATAATATTTGACTATTTTAAATTTTTGAAATTGTTTAATTGCAATTAAAAATTCCTTTTCTTAATTAATTAACAACTTTAATTCTATAAGTCCAAATTTGACAAATAATATGTCTAAATCGATCAGCGCGACGAGCCCGTTCTAACTATGTATTCCCTGATATGAATTGAAGCATGCAACACGTCACTATTAAAAATCAGAACTGTTTATGGCAATAAAACTTGACCAAATAATTAATAAAATGATTTATTCTTGTCCCCACACCTCACCCTTGCCATGCTACCTTATTGCCATGTAAATTTTGCATCATTCATCATGGCATGCTTGTTGCTTGTCGCATTTTATTTATATGCTTGTGCACTTTATTTATGTTGGCCCTTATTTGTTTGGTTCTTCCTTCGAATAGACGCCGAGCAAGAGAAATATCAGGAATCCCAGGAGTACTACCCAGATTCGTCTCTCGCTTCAACTGAGCTGCCAGGCAAGCACTACCACATGCTTGCATACATATAGTACCTATTGCCTCTATCTTATTTTTGCATCATTGAGTCGCGATTGCATTAAGTTGAATCCCAAGTACTGCATAGCCTTTACTTTTAAACCCCACCGAAGCTTGTTCCTCAATCCCATGAGCCATTACTACAGGGGTTGTTTGAGCCATGCGAGTCGTAGAACAACATGTGTAGGGTATGTGAGTGTCTGATGGATAACGAGGTACCTAAACAACTTCACCTGAGTAGTAATGGGATAACTAATGAAAGAGGCAGCGTTGAGCAATATATGTTATTTGGTTTTTCATGCTTACTTGTGTCCCGTAGGACCTCGAGTACTTGATTCCTGTTCCTTGACTATTCGCACAATCCACATCCGGGAGGCCTTATGGACCCCCATGAGCTAGAGCTTGATTCATTTCTATTTCTTGGGGCCACAAAGTAGTTTGGGGCTTTATTACTATCCTGTACTTATGCCATGTATTACTACTTTATTTACAACTGTGTGTGGAGCACCTGTACTGTTTAAGAATGCAGAATGTTTTCGCAGTATCGATAAGCCCAGTCACATTTTAGGGTTCCCAGTAGTTTAAAGCCATTGGCGCAAACCCTGAGTCCGTCTCGGAGCCGGCCAACTTCATTGCGGGTAGCTTATTGGGGTGGCCCCCTAAAATATTTCTGAATCCTGTGATTGCTTTGTCGTGAATGCCTCGTTGGGTTTTGAGTTGGTTTTTCTGAGGTTGATCGAGTGTGTGTTGCTATTTGTGCACCCCTGTAGAGTAAATCTTTCTGAAAGCCGTGTCCGCGGTTATGGACGACTTGGAGCACAATTTCTCGATCATAGACAAGTATAACTAGAGTACCGCTTTTAATTTGACTAAATACCTGACTTGTAAATAGTGCAATACTCATCGAATGGTTAATAAAACTATCAACGGATGGGTTGTTCGTCCGCTTTCTCGTTGGTAAGAGAGAAGGAGGATGGATCTGTTATTTTATACTGTTATAACTATTGTTCCTAATTAACGGACATCCGTCTATCATTGGTTAGGCGGATGGTTAAAGAGTATCTATAGACTTCTTAGTTACTATCTTTTGCTGCAATTGCGTCACCCCAGGTATATGTCCCCTTTAGAGGCATAAAACTTGCTGAGTACCCCTAGGGTCTCACACGATAAATTGTTTGATTCAGATGAACAGGAGTATTCGCAAGATGGATAGTGGGTGGAGGAGACATACGGTGTTGGCAACGATCACTCGGTGTAGAGATTCCGGGGATGGGGATCCATGAGATCTGTGGGCGGGATGTGTTTATTTATGTGGCATCTTATGCCGATTTTCTTCTTATCCGTACTCGTATCTTGTTTTCCGCTTCCGCCTGACACTCTGATGATTGATGTATGAGGAACTATCCTACACTATTATCTCTATTTAGGATATTTGGATCTTGCCATATGGCGTTGCAATATTTCTATTTCTTTTAGATGGAATGGCTCTGAGGACTGTTGTAAGGCACCTTGCATACATACTCACTTGTGTATGTATTTGATCTCTTCGCCTTTTGCCTACGCCGCTCGCTCTTGTCCCGATGTTCTTGAAAGTGGTTAGGACGGCCGACAGGTCTACACGTGGGTGGCCCCTGGGCCCCCGCTATACTATTTTAACCACTTTCGTTTCATCCAGGCTTGAACTTAGAGTGTAGGGTCCGAGGTTGTTACACAAATACCCACCTTACCCCTCCCCACCGAACCCTAGACCAATCCCTGGCCAGCATCCCCTCTCCCCCATGTCCAAATTGGTAAATTACATCATCTACTCCTCAATCTTGGTATATATGGCCAGGGGCCACCCTAGCACTCCCCTGCCCCTCATTTGCTCCCTCACACCTCCACTCAACCTCCCCTAGCTCCACTCCATCTCCCTGCTCGGATCTGCCCGGGAGAAGAAGGAGAAGCTTTGGTTTCTCCCAAAAATCGAGAAAGGCTCCCTCCCCATTGCTCCCCTTTCTCTGCATGTCGCATGGTCGAGTCCCCTAGCACTCCTGCATCTAACCCTAGCTTTGTTTTTGACCAGGACTAGCTCCTTCGCCGTCGTCGCTGAGCACCGACGAGCTCACCCTCGGCCCCTGACGCGCGAGCTACTTCCTGGAGTCAAACCACCTCATGGCGCCCTTCCCAAGCTCGTCGTCGACCACTGCGTCACCTCCGCCTCTCCTCCGTCGTAGGCATGGCTGCTGGTGAGCTCCCGCCTCCCTCTCTACCGCTGCCTAGGGTTCCCGCCGACAGCCGCCCTGTCTCGCGTAGACGACGAAGCCCCGCCGTCCATCGCGCCTTAAACGGACGGCCAGATATGGCCGATACCGTTTCGGCCTCCCCCTCTCGCTGACCACTGGGCCCCGCCTGGCAGGTTCGAGTGCCGGCTCCCGTGCGCCCCGCTGAGTGCCGTGGGCCGATTTCCCTCTCGGCCGACCCAGTTCTTCTCAGATCCGGCCCACTGCACCCCTTTTTCCTTTTTCTTTTTAGAAGATTCATTAATTCCAGGAAACCTCCTGTTAGAAATAAATCTAAATAAAATGGTAAACCAAGTCCAAATGCCTAGATCTCAATTTATGATAGTACTCTGATGTTTTCTCAAACATGCAGAGGCAACCCCAAGTCCAAATTAAATCCCATTAATTACTGAATTTCATTCTGCTAATATGTATGTGGAACACAAATTAATTTCCTCATAGAGTTTCACACACCCATTTGAGTGGAAACAAAGTCCTATTGAGAGGTATTTGACATACCTATCCTCCAGCACAAGTCTTATGCCTAGGTGAATAGTATCCTCCCTTTAGAAAAAATAACAAAAACATCAACTTTCTGTCCTAGCTAAATTCCCCAGGTCTAACCAAATGTGGCATTGACCTGATTCCAATTTCCAGTACCTCTTAGGATCAGTATCTGTCCAACCCAACAGATCATAATTTATTGAGCTCTGGTTGAATATTAGTGATTTAAATACTTCTGTAAGGGGTATTTTAACTAAATAAATCACTCCAGGAGTTTGGTACTCCAAAAAGAGTGAATCCTATTTCTACAAAAAGGTGTTTAAAATACCTATCACATCCCTTGGAACCAGCTCAATAGCTTCTGTAGAACTAATCTGGTGAAAAAGAGAATATCTATACAGATCTGACTTTGGGATTTCCATGAGGGCATTATGGTAAATCTTTTGAGTTAATTCCAACTTTAGGTGGTTCAGTGCATCAAAATCCACCTAACTGTCCAAGGAAATAATTTTTGGAGCCCCAGAACTCTTCTGGTGAATTATTTCCTTAAATTAGAGTTTTTCCACTATAAAAGTCATAATTAAATCTAGGAAATTGATATTCAAGTGAAACCACTTGTGGTGGTTTTGTCTTGTCGAGACCTATCTGAGGATATCACTTTTGCACATTGGTATCCTACTGACCTCAGAACCCTAATCCAAATGCTTTGTACCTATCCTTGACCACTATCTTCCAAGAGAAATCACTAAAGTGGCAATTTAGTAATTCCACTATCAATACCCAACATCTCCAAAAAAAGTTCAGTAGTAATTCTTATGTTTGTTTTCTGTATGGTTTTATGCATGAATGTCTTGTATTGATTGTGGACTTGTCTGCTTGCATGTGTACCCGATGACGACGATAGTGTGAGTGTCTGACGACAAGAAGGAAGGGACTTCTTATTATTACTTATTGGGTATTCTTGGTCATATAAAGAAGTCCAGGGACTTATTACTGACCACAGGCAAGCGACCATTCCCGAACTCTGATATATGCCCTACTCTCTTTTACCTGTTTTGTATCCTCTTTAAAAATTGCATTATCTACATGCATGTCTTGTTTTACAAATATTGTGATGGTAACTTGGCTCCTCCAAGTTATGACTTTGTGTCCTTCAAGGCACCACCCCCATGTACCCACCCTTACATCCCTTTAGATCGAGAGTATGATGGTTAGCATCCTCCCTCGTTGGAAAGCCCGAGTTTGAGAAAAGAAACTGTTTTGGTGATTTACCCCACTACTAATGTTTTTAAACTGCTTTGTAAAACCCTTGGGAAGAGGCATCGTTCCAAGTGAATGTTTTAAAGAAAGAAATGGTGATGATTAACAATGAGATTGTGATGGGATGTTCTACGCCTTTACCGGAACAAATTTTATCCGCGTAACCACATTACCCCAGGTGCTGGGGCTTAACTCGTAGTTTGTCCGCATTAGCCGAGGCAACTTCTACCATGCTTATAGGGAGAGATCCCTGGAATTCCGGGCAGGCGCCACCAGATCATGGATCTGAAGCCTGGTGCTTGTTTCGGCAAGAGTGAGCCTGAACTGGCAGGAGGCTGATGCAACAATTGGGTCTCCCGTGGACGGTATGACTTGGAGTAAGGAAGGAAGTGGAGTCACCAGATTTAAGGTATACGCCAAGTTGCGGCTTGGGTATACGCGTGTACAGAAGGCAGGACTATGGCTGGGAGCCACATACTCGTTGTTGGGGAGACAAGTGAAAGGTTAGGTTTGATTATCCGGACACCCATCTACAGCGGTAGTGGGGCGTGGTTGTATCCCGGTGGATGTATTAATTAGTGTGGGGAAAGTGCGCAAACTCTGTAGAGTATAACCTATTCGAATAGCCGTGTTCACGGTCAAGGACGGTTGTAAAGGTGTTGGCTGGGAGTACCCAAACTGTGCTTGTTTGGGAAACAAGTTCAAAGTGGACGAAGGTTCCGGGGGAACCCGAGTTCGAATGTTTTGTTTTTGACCCGAGGTGGTCGAAGAGGTTTAAAATGGGTTTTTACTACAAAATTGTTTCCAAAACTCTTTTTCAACAAAGATATGGAGAAGTCTTGACTATAAAACAAATGCATGATTTCAAAACTATTTTTCAACGAAGATATGGAGATGCCATACTCCATGATGTAGTCTAGGATGTTTCAAAAACAATTCCAGATAAAGCTATCTCCCCACGACCAGACTTGCATTTACCTATTTCATTTATCTAGGTGGTTTGTGAGTACATTCAAAAGTACTCACGGCTTTGTCCCTGGCTATTTACTTGGCCAGTCTTTTAGAGGTTCGACATCGGAAGAATCAGGTGACGTCCAGCGAGCTAGGCCGTCTTCCCCGTCAGGTGCCTGTAGGTTGAGGCACGATTGGGCTCTGCGTATGATGATATTCCGCTACTAAGGATGATGTAGCCAGAATGACATTTATGTAAGTCTTGTAATCTGTTATGTTTCAGATGTTGTAATGGTACCTGTAGGTTATGTTCCACGGCTCACAGATCATGGGAACGTGGATGTATGCATAAAGGGGTTTTCTCGGATGAATAATCCGGGGAGCCCACGTACTTGGTATCAGAGCCATCCTGAATGTAGGAGACCTTAGTTAGCATGGCCATTAGACAGGAAAACGGCAAACCTATTTTCCAAAGGACAAGGGAGAAAAGATGACTATTTGCAAAACAGCTTATGTCTTCTCCTCCTCTATTTCGAAAAACTACTTGCATTAATATGATTTCATAAGTTTAAAATCCTGCACACTGTCACTAACCTGACCCCATCTCACCAATATGTTGTAGATGGCCTCTTTCCGCCTAGAGCGCATCATCATTGGAGACAGTTTCTGGCCCTTTGAAGAGCAGCTTCACAACCTACTGAAGATAGTCAAGAGGCCCTCGCCAACTATTGAAGGAACCGAACTTCCTCGCAGTAACACCAATGTGATGCAATGGGTCATCAAGGTTGTCATTCCTTCCCCCGCTAAGGACACCGCGCCTACAATCTTCACCTTCCTCGATAGCAACTGGGTAGATGGCGTGGTGCGAGCCATATAGGAGATCATGGCGCGCCTATGCAAGATCCACGAAGATGAGTTAAAATATACTCCCTACCACTTGTTTGGAAAGCGCGATCAAGATGGAGTACCTACTAAATCTTTCCTCACCTGCTGCATTGGGAATCAGCTGGAGAATATGGAATACCTACTCCACCGTTCCCAGGAAGATCTTGACAAGGCCAGACACGAGAATCTGCTTCTAAAGATGGATATCAATCTACTCCGTAAGCGCGAAAGGAGTGTTCAAGCCACCAATGCCCGATTGGAGAAGAAGCTGACCATTGAAGTACCCCCAACCCTGTTGGGGATATACTTTCCAGGTATCCTCACGGTTCCTCACTGACCAGGATGGCCCACTTCGGGTTAGAGCTTTGCTTCACGGGCGGCCCAGTCAGGGAGAAAGACGGAGTCCAATCTGGCTAGGGAAAGGCCCAGAAGACTTACCGACTTAGGCCAATAATGTTACTTGTAGTTCAAGATGTACTCTATAACCGACTCTTAGTCTTAGCCGGATAGATCTCTCTTGTAAACCCTAGGACGGATATCTATATAAGTTGTCCTAGGGAGAGCTTTAGGGCAAGACCTCAATAGTGTACAATCACAACTCGCACAGGCGAAACCCTTGTAACCCATATTCCGGCTCTGCCGTATTACTGGATTGCTAGCAGGATAAGGATCCATCCAAAGCCGATGAATTCGAACCTGGGTAAACTTGTGTGCTCACCGTCCCAGAACACCGTAAGTCTCACACCCCTCTCTTCCACACACCTCGAGGACCCCCTCCTTGCGTACTTGTCCTCAATCCGACGACAATTGGCGCCCACCGTGGGGCAAGTGAGCTTCGGATCTGTGTTCCGAGCGGAATCAGCAAGAATCGGAATCGGCGAGACTATCGCCGTCGGTCGCATCCTCTACGCCAGCGACGTCCCTCTCATTGTTCTCGAGGAGACCTGGATTCCGGCTAGGGAGGATGTGACTGCCTACACAATCATGTCTTTTGGCGAGATCGATGTTTACATCGGTTTCGCTGAACCTGCCCAACCCACCCCAGCGGTGATGATTGAGGCAGAAGAATCTTCTAGGTCCCCTTTGTCCGTGGAGGCGGCAGAGTTCCGGATCTCAGAAAACTGTAACCCCACCCAGCCCGCACCAGTTGCGGAGATAGTGGAGAAATCCGAGCCTAAAGATGAACGGTTCAAGTCGAATCTGGAGTGGATCTCCCTCGAGAGGTCGGATCCCAGATCGACCCACTCGTGGAAGTCGAAATTCAGGAGGAGCATAACAACGACACTGATTGCGGCTCCGATGACGCCGGGACAGACAGGCCTTTCCTGAGGTACACACTAAGACGTATGATACTGCAAGGCAAAAGCGTAGATGCAATCCTCGAGACCATCAAAAGTTTCGACATGGCTGATCGTGAAAGCCGTAGGTACCTCAGGAAGCACGCGTCGCACTTTGTCGGATACGTGGGATCCAGATCCAGCTCTGCCGATGCTGGAGAAAACACTGACTCTGTGCTGGAGGCAATTGGAACAAACGCCGACGTACCCGCATCCTTGGATGAATCGATGACGTCAGCAGATTTCCGAAAGTTCTCCGCGAAATATTGAGAAGCCATGGATGAAGGATCTGGGGAACACTCTCCCCAAGCGTAGGATGACATGGACGTCGGAAAACTCTGCGTATGGTAGATTTTCGTCCCAACTAGATACATAGTCTAACGCACAAGCTCTTAACATATCTTCCAATATCTGATTGGTCCATTCTGTCTCCCCATAAGTCTGCGGATGAAACGCGATGCTGAATTCTAATCGATATCCCAACGACTCATGAAGTTGTCGCCAAAAGTGCGTAGTGAATTGTGTTCCTCTATCTGACACGATACTCTTAGGCACCCCGTGTAAACACACAATTCTATTCATGTATATATTGGCTAGCTTGGCACTTGTGTAAGTGGTCTTTACCAGTATGAAATGAGCCACTTTTGTCAAGTGATCAACGATAACCCATATAGAATCGTATCCAGATCTAGTCCTCGGTAGCCCGATGATAAAATCCATAACGATTTTATCCCATTTCCAATCAGGTATTAGCAATGGTTGTAATAATCCCGCCGGTTTCTGATGTTCTGCCTTTACACGACTACAAACGTCGCACAAGGCATTGTGCTCTGCTATATCTTTCTTTAAATTATTCCACCAGAATCTTTCCTTAACATCCATATACATCTTGGTGTTGCCAGGATGAATTGAATATGGTGAATTTTCAGCATCTTGTAAGATAAACTTCTTAAGTTCAAGATCCTGTGGAATACAGATACGTTTTTGGTACCATAAGGTTCCTTGTTCGTCTACATGAAATCCTTTTGCCCTGCCTTCACTAATTTTACTTTTGATTTCTTCTATTTCTTTGTCCATCTTTGGAGCTTCTTCGATTATGTTCATCAGTGTGGGCTGCACTTCCAAGGATGCAAGGTATCCTTCAGGTACTATCTCTAATCTCAACTCCCTAAATTGGGCACATAACTCTTCTGGCAATTCTCCTTTATTGAGGCCATTTACATAAACCTTGCGGCTTAATGCATTGGCTACGACATTTGCCTTTTCAGTATGGTATTGCAAACTTAAGTCGTAGTATTTAATAAGTTCTAACCATCTTCTTTGTCTCATGTTGAGTTCTTTTAGTGTGAAAATGTATTTTAAACTCTTGTGATCTGTGAACATTTCACAACTCTTTCCCATAAGATAATTCCTCCATGTTTTTAATGCATGGACAACTGATGCCAATTCTAGGTGATGAGTAGGATAGTTCACTTCATTATTTTTGAGTTGTGTTGATGCATAAGCTACAACTCTACCTTCCTACATTAGTACACCTCCCAGTCCTTGGTGAGAGGCATCACAATAGACTTGAAAGTCTTTCTCAAGACCCGGCAAACATAACACTCGCGCTGACACTAATCTCTTCTTCAACTCCTGAAAATTGGCTTCACATGCTTCTGTCCAGTTAAACTTCTTCTCTTTCTTTAGCAGATCAGTCATAGGTTTTGCTATCTTTGATAAATTTTCAATGAACCTCCGATAGTATCCTGCTAGGCCTAGGAAACTACGTATTTCTTTAACCATTTTAGGAGGTACCAATTCCGTTACAGCTGCCACTTTTGCTGGGTCAACAACTATACCACTTCCAGATACTATATGCCCAAGAAAATCCACTTCATTCAACCAAAATTCACATTTACTAAATTTGGCATATAGTTTGTGTTCCCTGAGTTTCTCCAGAATTAGGCGCAGATGTTCTCCATGTTCTTTGTTACTCTTGGAATATATCAATATGTCATCGATGAATACCACTACAATCTTGTCAAGAAATTCCATGAATACACTAGTCATCATGTTCATGAAATATGTTGGTGCATTTGTTAATCCAAACGGCATCATTGTATATTCATACAATCCATATCTAGTGGTAAATGCATTATTTGGTATATCATGTTCTCTAATCTTTAGTTGGAAGTATCCTGATCGAAGATCAATTTTCTAGAACGCACATGCTCCCTCTAGCTGATGAAAAAGATCATTAATTCTAGGTAGGCGATATTTATTTTTTATGGTCACTACATTAAGTGATCGATAATGTATGCATAGTCTTTGACTTCGGTCCTTCTTCTCAACAAACAAAAATGGTGCTCCCCGAGACGAAGAACTTGGTTGGACAAATCCCTTTTTCAACTGTTCTCCTAGCTGTTTCTTGAGTTCTTTTAACTCATCTACTGACATTTTGTAAGGTCTCTTTGCTATAGGCCCGGTTCCTGGTAGTAAGTCTATCCGAAACTCCACATCCCTATCTGGTGGCATGTCAGGTAATTCTTCTAGGAACACATCCGGGTACCCCTTCACTATTGGTACTTTGTCTAGGCTAACCCCCTTAAGAGAATTAACCTTGCTCCCCTTGGGTTCAAAGTTAGACTTGAACCTGATCCGTTTCTTTTCTGGGGTGGTGAGCATAACAGTTTGTTTGGCACAATCTATCACTCCCCCATAACGTGTTAACCAGTCCATCCCTAATATTACATCTAATCCTTGGGACTCTAGGATTATTAAATTAACTGGGAACTTGTTCTTTCCAATCTCTAGGATTATTTGTCAGCACCCATAATTTACTATCATTTCTCCACCCGGGGAACTTAACTTAATGGGACATCCAATAGTTACAGTGGAGAGTTTGTTTTTGACTACAAATGCTCTTGCAATGAATGAATGCGATGCGCCGGTATCGAAAAGGATAAGTGCAGGAAAGGAATTAATCTTGAACTTACCGATCACGGCATCAAATCCTTCTTGAATTTCCTCCACATTGATGTGATTCACGTGACCCTTTTGAAAAGGGTTCGGCTTAGCCCCATCAGTCTTCTTCTCTAGACATTCATTAGCATAGTTCCCTGTCTTCTTTCACTTAAAACATTCCACCTGACTGATGTCTTTCTTTGCTGGCTGATTATGGCGATTCTGACCATTTTGATTTCCATGGCCATGACCATTGTGGTTATTCCTGTACACACCTTTGTTGTATCCACGATGATTGTTTCCATCATGGTGGTGGTTGTTATGATGGTTGTTATGATTCCCATTCTTGTGGAATCTAGAACTTCCGCTTCCTTCACCATGAGAACGCTTGTGAGGTGATCCTGATCCAAACTTATTAAAATGGAGCTTCCTCTTTCTACCTTCCACTTGCTTCATCTTGTTTTCTAGGATGGTAGCTTTATCACACAGAGATTGATAGGTTGGAACATAAGCAACAGATAGTTGCATAGATATCTCATCATTCAACCCATCAAGAAACGTCTCCTTCCTCTTTGCGTCAGTGTCAATGTCATCTGGTGCATAACGTGACAGGTTGTTGAACTCTTCGATGTACTCAGAAATACTACGGTGGCATTGTTTGAGGTTGTGAAACTCATTTTTCTTCAACCCCATTATTTCAGAAGAGATGTGAGTGGTATGAAATCCACCCTCAAACATTGCCCAAGTTACTTCTTCAATAGGGTGAGTAACTTGGAAATTGTCCCACCAAGTAGCTGCATGACCTTCTAGTAAGTGTGCTACAAATCTGACTTTCTCTGCGTCAGTGCATCCAACTGTGACTAAGTCCTTATTCACAGAGCGTATCATTTGCTACCATGGATTAGTAGTACCAGAGAACTTAGCAGGTCTCAGCCTTAGAAATTTGGTGAGCATATCCAGAAGTGGTGGATTGTTCTGGTTGTTATTATTGTTATTGTTGTTGTTCTGATTCTGGTTCGCCATTAACTGAGTCATCATTTGCATCAACTGTGTCTGCGCAGCCATCATTTGCTGCATTCCATTGCCATTGTCATTGTTGTCCTCGGTGTTACGACGGGGAGGCATATGTGGGTTTAATAAGGGTAAGTAATGATAGATAACCCAAGTAGAATTACAACAATCAAACCAACAAGAACATGCAGGTTCAACATCACGACAATAATAGAGTTTGCAAAGACAAACATACTAGCATAGTCACCCACAAGTCGGTATGATCTATGCGACTCAATAATAAAACGATAGATATATAGATATCACTACTCCTCCATGTCGACTTCCTCCTTCACTAGTGCAAGTCCTGATGCGGCGAATCCTGCCTTTTATTCCTCCAAGCTTGTAGACAAAGCATCGATCTTCGCTTGTAAATCTCTCTTCTGTGTGCACAGCCTCTCTATCACCTCGTGATCTGCTTCCAGCTCAATGTCCTCAAGTTCTAACTCGGTCTCAAGTTTCTAATCTTCTTATTCTTCTCCTGAACCCTCTTCTCTTGGTTCTTTAATTTCTTATCCTGTTCTTCAAACTTCTTCTCCATTTCCTCGATTCACTTCTTCTGTTCTTGGAAGGCCTTATCCTTCTCCTTAAGTTCGACTCATAGTTCATCGTTGCTAAGCATCAAATTAGTCCTATCTATATCAAGGTTCCTAATAAGGCTCTCTTAGTCCTGGAGGTGGTGACGCACAGGCTTGATAGTCTCCTTAGTGGCCTCGTCCAACACAATAGGCTCTCCGTCCTCGTCGTGCCTCCCAAAAAAGTGGATGTAGTGGCTCTTGATCTCGGAAGAGTGACGTCCACATAGGCGTCCCAACAGCTCCTGCATAGCGATGTCGAGGCCACTCTCCAAGTCATCGTGGAGTATCTTGAAGGCGATCTCCTTAGGTTGGGCCTCTATCTCGCGTCCTGGCTGGGTAACTCTGAATCCCCATAAGTCCTTCCTATGAAATTTCCTTAGCTGAATTCCTTGAATGGTAGGGATTGGAAGAGAGAGCACTTGGACGAGCTCCAACATGCGAGTCCCAAAGCGAGTTCCCTTGAAATCCTCGGGCGTGTTGTAGACAAGATTTGGCATCATTTGAATAGTATGGAGAAAATTAGTAATAACACAAGTCCAGAGAAAGAACACAAATAAAAATAGATGCAAAGATAAAATCAACCAACAAAACATTCCTCAAACCAAGTGACAATACATTATTCAACTCAAGCAATCAAGGTCCAAACATAACTTATTTTTGCCATACCACATAGGTCGGTATGATCAAAATACTAACGTGATAAAACGCCAAGTGTGGTGGTCCAACTAGTATCTCACTCCTTATTAACCAAGGTAGCAATCTGGGCGTCCTTGACAGCAATCTGTTTGTCTTGCTCGCATAACTCCAAAGCCAAGTCTATGATATCCTTACTTAGCCGTTTTACCGTGGCCCTTGAATTTTGGACACGATGTTTCTCCTCCTTAAGATCCTCCTGAGTATTGAGCATTCTATACTTAAGTCTTTCCCCAAGTTCCTCAATGGCTTTCCACGCAAGATTCCTTGCAGAGTCAAAGAATGATGTGTGCATTTCGGAGTTGGTGAACATGCATAATCCCATACTCTTTGGATCATCTTCCTTGTTCTTATATAAATGGAGTTGCACCCACCAATACTCTTGTCCCTCGTCTATCACAGGAAATCCCTTGTACATGGCTTCACCATCCATCCCCAAGCCGATCATGAGGTTTTTGAGTGCCTTGGGACATTCCGTCTCACATTCTAATGTCATAGTCATCAGTGGTCTCTTCTTGATAGATCCATTGATGGTGCACATCTACAAAAATAGATGATGAAGGATGATCAGGAAAAGTTTTACGAGATGAAAAGACAAGTGTAAAGTTTGAAATAGAGTTATTTTTCCTAAGGGTTTTCCTTAGTCTAATCCAACATAGGGTCACGAACCTACAGGCAACATTGTGCTCTGATACCATCTGTAAGATCTCACGATGATAAGGTAATATCCCTGTGATTGCAGTGCTAGTCCCTGGATCGAAATGCTAGCACCCATAGTTTAAGCTAAAGTACACAGTAACAAAGGTCATTATTACATCGCATATCCAGGAATATAATAGTTCTTACAACTCACTTAGCCCAAGGGTAACATTATTCAAGTTTCACAAGACATAGTATAATAATAGAGTCTTTAGTCTTCATGTGCTACAGGCAAACATGTCGAGTGCAGACCCGTAACCCTACTCATCATCAGAGTATCCTGCAACATAACAAGTTACAGCCACAAGGGGTCAATACATTTGGAATTATATTGGCAAGTGATACCATAGCTACTTAGTAAAATCCAACAACTACATGAATATATGGCTAAGTGTGGTTTTGGCTGACTTTGCTAAAAGCAAGGTTTTATATCATAGTTTTTGAAGAGTAGGTTTCCTATTTCGAAACACTAAGGTACCATTGATAGACATCAATGAACCTCTACCCTTGTTCACCCACAAGTTTTAACTTAGAGAAATTTGGATGAGGACATTTTTGAACTGCTTCATTGTCTTGATGCTCTGAAATTGTCCATAACTGGGGACACGACTAAGTACTTAGTTTTACCCTCTCGAGCGGTGGTGCACTTTCCCCACAAGACTCAACATGCATTGAGACGAGACTTTTTAGAAGCAATCCCTCAGACCATCACAGACGCGTTCCATCCTATCATAACTACCACCCTCTGTCCGTCTGGCTGAGTTCTTGCAACTTAGTCGGTCAAGGCAAAGCCCATATGCCACGTGGCTGCACTGCAAGCTTCCTGACAAGAACGTCTCCAATCTCTTTGTTCCTAGGTGGCCATCCACAAGTGCGATACACCAGGGTAAACCATAGACATGGGCCCTGAGTAACCACTCAACATAATCCATACAAGTCCCATATCCACCCAGGTGTTTCATTAACATTAGTTATTTTCTTAGTTAAACAAAATAATATAATTCCATACTATCTTGATATGAATTTCCACCTGCGAATTCTAATAGCATGGCTAAGCACTCTAGCATACGATGTCTTTTAACTAGGAAACACTACCAAGATATAATCTATAGGATATCCATAGCATAGTAACATATATAAGTAATCCTACCATGCTAAGATCTACCAAAAATAACACTAGTGCAATAGTGAAAATAATAGGACATAAGATGAAATATCACTTGCCTTGGTTGCTAGGGGAATAGGTACAATCCTCACATCAACAAACTTCACAATCCATGGAATCTACACAAAGAACAATCCAACAAAAATAATACAATCAATATAGCATCACAAAAATATGAATGCATGCAAAATGCAATTATATGAACAAAACTCTAAAACTTACAAAGTCTATAGTACGTAGGTTAAAATAATCTATCTAAAGGCATAAGGGATACTTAAAAACAATTTATGAAGTAACTTTTATGGGCAAAATACTCCTCCCTCTTTTCATCCATTAGACCCTCCGGAATATGATAAGCTCAGAATCCTTCAGTGAATTCTTGCCAAGTAACAACATGATGGGCGACTTGCATTGCCAAGAAACTTTCCCACCAGGAGTTAGATGCTCCATCCAGATAGTAGGCAGCAAAGGTTACCCAATTAGCTTCAGGAACATGCCCAACCTAAAGTTTGCACTCCATGGTATGAAGTCAGTAGTCTGCATCAAGTGGCTCAGTGGAAAAGCTATAGACTGGCGGAGTTAGACGTATGAAATCCTTGATTCCGACTTCATTGTTTGGGCGATGGGTATTGCGCTCAATCCTTTCAAGGAGCCACATGTTGTTAGAACGATTTGTCTCATACATATCCATGAGTTGAACCATTGATGGTGGTGGAGGAAGATTAGAAGAGTCATCCTCATTCCTAGAACCACGAGTATGAGCATGGGTGTGGGCGCGAGAAGTGTAACCCATCCTGTAAGAATAGAGGGAGTTACCCAAGGGGTTCAAAGACAAAGGATACTAGATATAAAACATATCATCTCAACAAGCATGGTAGTATCAAAGCATATTAAGGTATACACTAACCAGCTGACTCACAAACAATGAAAATGGAGTGCTAAGATGATATGCATCAAGCAGATTAAGATATCTTGATAACTCTCAGAATAGCAACCAGTTACGGAGTACTTAGAAAAACAACCCCGAAAACACAATCCTAGAAGTTTGAAATTAAATGTAAGGAATGAAAACCTTCTCAAACCAAATAGGATAAGAAAACTTCAGCATTAGAATAACAACAGAGAAGGAGTAAAAAGAATCCTAATCAGAGTTTTTGCAAATAATTTTCAACTTTTAAATAGTTTTGTCAACTTCTAGACTCAACATCAACCAATACTAGGGTTTCCTACAGGCAGTCCTACTCTGATACCAAAACCTGTAATACCCCAGGATTAGGGTTAAAGAAACCTCGGATTAACCTCCGAGATAAA
Organism: Avena eriantha; assembly: GCA_910589775.1. Classification (NCBI taxonomy): domain Eukaryota; kingdom Viridiplantae; phylum Streptophyta; class Magnoliopsida; order Poales; family Poaceae; genus Avena; species Avena eriantha. The sequence goes on from OU342744.1 coordinate 341,205,896, forward strand.
CTTAACTCCAACCTCACAGACTCACAGTATATGATTTGATAAGATCACAGAACACAGGGATAAAATAGCATATGTTTAAACTCTTAATCGTGTACGATATTAGATTATTACAAACCAGGGGTCACAGACCCATCGTCACACCAAAAAGCGAAAGCAAATTATGTTGTTCTACACAACAAACTCAACAAAGGGCCTAAGAGGCCATGAATATAAGCGACGTCCAACCCATAGTCCTCAGTCTACTACCTGGGACCCCCAGCTACTCATCGATGTCAACGTAGAAGCCACCTTCGATTCTAGTTAAGTCATCTGTAGAAAAACAACAATGGCGCAAGGCTGAGTATGAAAATGTACTTCGCAAGACATAGATAACCTAGTATCTACATGCTCTGGCTATAAAATCTTTCTTTGGATTTTCTTTGCATAAAGCCAACTTTGTTTGTAAACAACAGAGAGAGTACAATCTCGTCTACACAGAATACTTTAAAATAGGGTAAGAGAGCGACGACTCCATCTTGAACATCCGAACTTGTTAACAAAGAACATCTGAACTTCTCACGTAGGATCACCCCCTCGAACCCCCAAGGACGCATCCTTAAGCACACGTAGAACAACAAGTTTTATATTTAGTTATCGTTATCTATGATAATCACGTCCGTTCCCAAATCATTCATAACCGTGAATATGGCTTTTTGAAAAGATTTAAGCCTACAGGGGTGTACAACTTTACCCACACGTACCAACCGACTCTTAGTGCCAAATTACTAGCCCTCTTCCTTGGAGGGCCGGAAGAGGGTGCTTGACCATGACATTTACCTTGCTCTCGCCGAGACCATGAGTCACGCCCTAAGGAGGGTTCCCCCATAACGGATCAAATCCCGAAGCCAGTCCCTAGAGATGTGAGGCGAGGTTGGTTTACCAGGGGCTCTATGCACCCCAAGCAACCCCGACAACGCTTACCTACCTGTTATAATTCACCTTCTTCTCCTACGCTTTAGAAAACCTTTTCAATGTGTATGCCAAATGGAAAGCCCGAACTATGTGACTCACGGAATCTACTAGGCAAGTTAGTTAGTCGAGTGGTTCCCAGGCCTCGTGTGGTTGTACGCTCGTCTTGGTTCAACAGGCAAGAATTCGATTCCTAGTGGTGGTGAGCATAGGACTACAAAAACCACACCCAATGTGGCCTCCCATACAAGCCTTAGCATGTTTATCCATCACCTTCGATCATGTGTCCATCTCCTAGCTTTCTAGATTCTTTGGCATCTCTGATTCTTCATCATCGGGATGTATCAGGCGTACTTACTAGGCATGGCTAAGCTTGACCACCAAAGAAGCTCTAGCAATGCTCACATGCCAGACCTAGGTATGCTAGGAGTAGTGGATCAGGTGTATAAGGCTACAATAGTGAAACTATGCAGCAGATAGGTAACACTAGATACTGACAAAAGACCACATTGGAATCGTGTGGAATATAGCGAGAAAGTAGATACTTTGTAAATCATAGGTTCATAATGACATGCTATGCTTGCCTTGTCCTTCAGTAGACAAATATGGATCTTCGGTGTCGTTGACTTCGGCCTCGTTTTCAGATCCTATCGCAAAGAAGCAATACCGGAAAGGAAGGAAACAACCATCATCTCGAACCATGCAACGCACAAGCACATTAATGATATGTCAAATTAAAGTTATCATGGCAACCCTAGGGTTAGGATCGGTGCAAATGGGTTCGGAGTGCCGAGGGTTTGGCATTCCATCGATCCCATATGAAATTAGGGGGTTTTCGATGTTCCTTTAGACTAGCTAGGGTTGATCATTTTGATAGAGTATTCATATTTTTCTGATTAAATATGAATTACTTATGAATTTTATAAGATTGTAACAATTTCTGCCTTATTTCAATCATTTCTGAAAATAATATGCTTTTATGACATTAGCATGACGTTAGCTAACCCTAACCCTAAATCTTCTACACTGTAGAGGCATCTAGCCCCTGTAGCTGATGGGACGGCCTAGGTTACATCCTGGCCATGTCGTGGACACACTGGCGCCACGATGGACACGGCAACACCGCCACTTAGTGGTCGCCGGTGGCGATCCGGCGCACCCCAGCAAGCACGGCTAGGTGCGTTGGATAGAGCTCGGCGAGGCGAACCACACAAAGGTGGTGCCACCCCTCTATGGTCGTCAGAGCTCTATCCCCGGCGAGCTAGTACGGCAGCAGGCTCGGCTTCACGACGCAGTGGTGCTACGGCAAGCGAGCGGCAAATAGAGAGTACTGCGCGGACGGGAAGCTCACTAGGAGCATCTCGAGCATGGAGGCGAGGCGATATGGGGAATGAATCAACGGTCAGTGGCTGTGTCTGGGTGGAAGAACCTCTTGATTCCGGCGATTGGAGGCGCGCCGAGCTTCATGAACTATATGGGGAGAACAAGAAGATGAAGGTTGTCACTTCGGTTGTCTCATCAGAGCTTGGGGTGACGTGGGACAGCGAGGGCATGGCGTGAGAGGATAAGGGGAAGGGTAAGTTGCGTCTGGCGGCCGAGCTTTATAGATGATGGGGCGGGAATCTTGGCGCGCACGGCAATCGACAGCGACGGTGAAGTCACGGAGCTGATTCCACATCGTCGACAAAGACGACAGCGTGGCCAGTTATCGAAGCGGTACGGGCCGTGTTTGGACCCCAGATGGGCTAGCTGAGGCTGTTGCTAGGCCGCGGAAAAGGGAGAGGGACAGGCTGGTTGCTTGGCTGTGGCCTTTTTCCCTCTCTGCTCACATTTTTTTCTTGCAAAACTTTTCTATTTGTTTTCTCTCAAATTCCACTTTGTTTGTACTCAAATCAAAATATTTCGAACAGATTTGAATGAGGCAAGTTTTCAGAAACCCTTTTGTAAACCTTCTGAGCATTTAAATAGTAGGGTCCACATGTGGATCTATTTACCAAATCAAAACCATTTGAAATGGTATAGAATTGCGAAGGAAAACAATATAAAACTAGGGTGTTTATCCCCTCTTAAATCAAAACCACACCAGAATGGAAAGTTTTCATGCATGTCATGCTCTTAAGTAGTAATTACATATATTACAAACATGGGATGTTACACTTGTCTTCAGGGATTTGAAATATTCTGACCTTTTGGTGAGGAATTTTCCATTGGTTTGGGTAGGGTTGACTAAAATAGTTAGTCTCTTTGGGGTTGTCGGAGGCTCTAATACACCGAAGGTTAGTGGAGTCAGGTCTTCACTTCTTGTATCAGTTAGTAAGTCTTGTTGTTTCTTTTGAATCATGAGGATTCTTCAGTGGTATACTTATGACTTCACGGGACTCCTGCTAAAATCGGCAGATGAAGAGTGCAGTGTTGCGCTATCGGCGATTCTTGAGAGGTGAGTTGAACGGGGTATGCCATCCTGTTGAGGCGGTGTCTTCGAGTTGTTCTGACTTGATGATGTCAAACTCCTGGTTCTTAGGATGCTCTTCATCTCATAACTCTCGAGATTCATATGGATTCTCGTTAGTGACAACCAACAAGGGGGGTGCCTGAGTTACTAGGTGGGTTATCGATCCTCGATTCAGATTTGACTAACATCAGATCAAGCACGGAACATACATACAAGGTGAACCGAGCAATAGGGTCACATGGTTCTTCCTAACCAAGTAAGGCAATAGCACACATCAAGCAACACATCCTGCATTTAGGCAAGCAAACACAGTCTACAATAGAGACCAAGGAGTTAACTTCTCGCGATATAATGGAATCCTATTCCTAGGACTATTGATCCTAGATATCACGTTGTTGTGGTCCTGGTAACTATCGTGCAGATGAAGCTTTTGCCGAGTCGTTGGACGCTTCTCAATAATGTATCACTTGATTCTTTTGGGTCACGACGATTCCATTGGTAGGGAGATATTGTAGTTTCCTTGTTTTCGCTGGTAGTTTATTCTCTTCATCTTGGTATCCTCATTTTCATAGGGGTCTAGGTCTTACTTGTTTGGAAATCCGTAAGTTTGAGGTTTGGACGAGAGATAGAATAAACCATTTTCGAAATCAGTTAATTTAGGATAAGATAAGAAGTAGGACTTCTCAAAAGGCATTTGGGAAATTATTTTTCGAACACCGGTGTTTCCAAAAATAGTTTTCCTGTCTAATAACCATGCTAAGCAAGGTTCATCTATAGTTAGGATGGCTCTGATACCAAGTCTCTGGGGGGCCCGGATTAATCCTCCGAGAATCCCTATTATGCATACACCACGATCCCATGATCAGTTCGTCATGGCACATATCTGACAAGTATAAAAGTAAACATCCATTACTTAAGAGGATATAAGTCATACCTTATTTGCCATTATGGATACATTAGTCAACATCAGCGAAACCTCATCAAGTGCAGAGCCCGACCCATGCCTTAACCTACAAGAAACTGACTGGGAGAATGTCCTAGCTCGCATAGCTGTCATCATCACCTTCTCCTTGATATCTTACCAAGTTAATAGCTAGGTACAATGCCAGTGAGTACTTTGAATGTACTCGCAAACCACCTTAAAACAATAACAATAAGAGGATATGTAGTATGGTTGTGGTAGTAGGATGGCTCCATGAGAGGTTCTTTTCTAAAATAGTTTGTCTTGTAGATATAACATCTACATATCTTTGTTGAAAACTTTTGTTAATCATTTTGGAAACCTTTTTGAAAATTTTGGGAAAACACTAGGATTGGTTCACCCATTTGTTCCTCCTTTCGGTCATCTCATGACCAACTCCTTTCCTTCCTTTCCGATCATCCCATGGTCACAACATTTCCAAAATCATCACCAACCTTCCCAACCATCCCAACCACCACTCTACAGCAACCTTCCCAACCATCCATGACCGTGGACGTGGCTATTTGAATAGATTTACACTCTGCAGAGGTTATACACTTTACCCACACTATCCGGGTACCCTGCCCTGATAACCTACGGATCGTGGGTCGAGTAACCGATCAAAACTCTCTAGATGCCACTCTAGCTTATGCCCTACCTTACCCTACGAGTTGTTCCTCTCAACACCGGGACTCAGGGATCCACGGACCAATCGAAGTGCATTCCGACTACTTGGGAGTGGGCACTTTCAATGAGAGGCTCATGGTATCGTTCGGCTGCTCCCAAGGGTAGATCGCACTTCCTCCAGGTGACTGTCTAACAGTTGACCCTTTTTGTAAAGGAAGCCCGGAATTAGAGGGAGTTGATCCCTTAGAAGAAGTTCTGAGAATTGCCACACCAGAGTAGAAAACTTCAAGTCCATCCCTATCACACTCTAGAGTAATGTGCTTGCATGAGTTAATTGTTCTGGCAAAACTGCAAATAAACGGGTGTGTTTTCGTAAGCATTTTCCTCGAGCCTCTTTTGTAAAAACAAAACCCTTTTTCCTTCTGAAACTTCTCTTGGTAGGTCAGACCTCACCAAGGTTTTACTATAAAACATGTTGTAGAACTTTTTTGTTGTCTTCCCATCCTCTAGTTTATCTTCCGCTAAACGGGGTCTCCAAAGGGGTATGGTGTTATACACCATCTACCATACTAAGGACAAGTAGGTGTCATCAAGGGGGTTGTACTGAGATGTACAAGTGTGTAATGGTTTGGAGGAGCCAAGCCACAACCAGATATAGATCATCATAATATAAAACAATGCAGTTTTGATAAACAGTAGGTAAAACATGCATAAGTAAAATACTAGGACAAGGCTTATGAGCAAGAAGGTGGCTTGCCTGTGATCATTAATCTAGCAATATATGTCCCTAGACTTCTTCTTATAATATCATAATAATAACCATAATAACCATCATCTTCCGATCTCCGAGCTAATCGTAATTATCATCGTCAAGGAGCACACATGAAAACAAGAAAGGGAACAATCAACACAAGGCATACAAGCACCAATACAATACAGAAAACAAACATACAAAAAATTATTCGCTTCGGTAAGTTTTGGATAGATTGGGACCATAGCATTTGGAGTTACTATGATTGCCTTTGTGGAATTTCCTTTATGATTTAATTATGAAATACCACCTAGTGAAGGGGTTTCGAACTAAGGCTTGGGTATATATGATATAAATGTACAAAAAAGATATCAATAGATGGGTATTGAAATAACAAGGCCAACAAAAGTGGTTTCATGATGTTATCGATTTTACTAAATTAGTTATGACTATCTTAGTGGAAATAACCCTACTTTGGGTGAATAAATCCCCAGAAAATATCTATAGCTCAAATAAATTTGTGTTCCAAGTATATTGTATATATTTGAGTTCGTGATTTGTGAGAGTTGAAATCACTTCAAAATAATTACCATAATTCCCTCGGGAAATTCCCAAAGTCAGTTGTGTAAGCAATTTGTATTGTTTGCTATATTTATTATACAGAAGATTTTAATATGAAACCAAAGGCACCAGGTAGGTACTTAAATTACCTTTCTATATAAATTGGATTCATCATTTTAGGAGTTGTAAAACACCTGAAGTGATTTATTTACTGAATTAACTCTAGGCTAGAGAGGTTTAATTCACCAAAATTAGTTAATGGCTCTGTAAAGTTTTGATCTCTTGGGATTTTTAGGTATTGTAGTACCACTTTAGGTAGAGTTGGAATCAACTCAGATCACCTAAAGAATTTCCATAAGACACTTCTACATTAATTTTGTTATTTTTAGTACTCGAATAATACAGCTCCACTTGGCAGGGGACCAATGCCACGAGACAGGTACCTATACCACCTTCTAGGGAAAGTTGGAAATACTTCATTTGGATAGGTCCAACTCCCTAGAAGATTTGTTGCTTGCACTACTACATATTTGCCTATCCATGGATTGGTACCTAGTGGCGCATGAAAAGGGTGGTGAACCATAGATAAATGACCTGCGGTGCACGTACAAAAGATGCGCCACGGATAACGAAAATATTCGTGGCGCATGGACACTGGGTGCGCCGCAGATAAATCTAGGCATCCAGATCTACTACTTATGGATGGCCCTGACATATCCGTGGCGCATGTGGTGGGTGTGCGCCATGGATATTTTCCCTATCAGTGGTGCACCGCACCAACATGCGCCACAGATAAGTCAAAAACCATCCAAAATTTTCTCCCAACCTCCCTCGTTGGATCGCCTTTTCTGTCTTGCAAAAAAAACACTTCAAATTTTAAAATCCTTTAACATGTAGGTTGGTAATGTGGTCTAGTTTGTAGGAAAATTAACAGACATCAATTTCGATTTTTTTGCAAAAAAGGTTATGGCACGGTAAAACAGCCATAACTTTTGCATACGATGTCGAAAAAAAACTATAATATATCAAAATGACGAGAATGAAATTTTCTATCCGCTCACAATGGTCAAAGACCATTTACCTATTTTTTAGATTCTCAAAATTCAAAAAGGGAAAAAGATATGGTAATAAGAATATTTTGTCCTGTAGAAAAAAACTTGAGCACACTTATCTATGGCGTATCCTATTTTGGTGCGCCACGGATAAGCGTGGCTACGAACTTCAAATGCGAGCCTCCCCTCCCCTTCTCCTTCTTCTCTTCTCCTCCCGTCATTCCCTTCTCCTTATCCTCCTATCCTTCTCTTCTCCTTCTCCTTCTCCTTCTCCTTCTCCTTCTCCTTCTCCTTCTACTCTTCTCATCCCCCTTATCCTTCTCCTTCTCTCCTTCTCCTCCTATCCTTCTCCTTATCCTTCTCCTTCTCCTTCTCCTTATCCTCTTCTCATTTCCTTATCCTCTTCTCATCGCCGTTCTCCTTCTCTCCTTCTGCTCCTATCCTTCCCTTCCCGTCTCCTTCTCCTCTTCGCATTTCCTTCTCCTTCTCCTCCTACCATTCCCTTCTTATCTCCTCTTTCTATCCTCCACCTACACTTCTCCTTCTCCTCTTCTTCACCTTCTCCTTCCCTTCTCCACTTCTCCTTCCTTCTTCTCTCCTTCTCATTCTTGTCCTCTCCTTCTCCTTCACCTCGACTTCTACTTCTCTGCGCCTTCCTACCTAGAGCTCCTCCCCGACTAGACCCCGATGGCGCCCCTCCTCAAGCTCCTCCCCGACTCGACCCCGACGGCGCCCTCCTCGAGCTCCTCCCCGAGCATGGCCACGACCTCCCGCAAATCCATGCGGTGGTAGATGGTGGTCGTGGGTGAGGTGGTGGAGAAGAGATCTAGATCCCTTTTTTTTGAATTTTGAAAATTTGATCAGTGGTGCACCATTCCAACATGTGCCATAGATAAATTTTGATTTCCCGCTTTTTCTTTTCAAATTTTGAAAAACATATTGTTAGAGTATGAAACGTACATGGTTATTATGGTAGTTTAGGATAGTTAGGATTCTAGCCTAACTCGTCTTGCACTCCAAGTTGATCCCTGTACGCCTATATATACTCGTCCATGAGGCCTAATAATATATCCATCATATTCCGCCAAACTCATACTCTTTCATGGTATCAGCCTAAATCGATCTCAAACCCTAGCTTCCGCCACGCTGCCCTCGGGGAGATCGATCTCCATGATCTCCGCCGAGAGCTGTGCAACCCTTATGCAGGGTTCGTTCGTCGATCCGTGATCAGCTACCCTGTAAGTCTTTTTCCCCGATCTCTTGATCATCTTTCTTTTTGGTTTACCTATCTTAGATCGAATTGAGTCACCCGTCGCCATCGTCATCGCCGCTCCTCTACTCCAACCATCGGCATCAACGATCTACATCGCGTCCATGTGTCTGCCCCCTCCGTTGTTGCGCCTGCCTCGGCAGGTTGTTCCAGCCTCACGACAGGCTACCGCGCACCGCGAACGGCTGCTATGCCTTCCTCGAAAGGCTACCGTGGCCGCCCCCCTCGGATCCTCTTCGTCGTCTTCGTCCGCGAATTCACCGATGACGTCGCCATCGAATCCGATCTACGCGTCATCCACGCCATGGCGCATACAGTGCACCATCGGTCTAATCAACCAATCCTGCGCCTGTCCATGCCAAGCACGTCCCCGAGCACGCGCCTACCACCGATCGAGCTATGGGATGCCGCTGTGTCGCCCCGTCGGGCCGCAACGCCACCTCCTTTGGTCCACGCTACCAGCTTCCAATGCGCCTTTCTTGGCGTGTACGTAGCTGGTGGTCTCCAAGCCACTGCACTGACTTGCGGCCTGCAGCTATGCCGCCCCCTCGGGTCGTAGCATGGCTGCACGCAGTCTACTTCGTCGTCCTCGTGCATTGATGGCCTCGACTTTCACCGTGCCATCTCCTACGGCACGGATCACCGCCGTGTGCACATGGTCTTCGTCACGTCACTGGGTCTTCCTCGCCTACTTCATGCACCGCTGTCGCGATTCACAAGGTAACCTGCAGGGCGCCCTCTCGCCGTCGCAGGTCTAGCCAACTACCCCATCACCACTCTAGGCATCCATCATGACTAACCCAGGTCACAGATGGTTTTGCCGCCTTTTACGTCTTTGCCTCCAACATCATCGCCTCATCGCCAACTACACCACCTTCTACTCTACTCGGACAACCCCGGACAGCGTCGGCATCTCTCCCTTTGTCGGTCAGCATGTCGCAACCGCTCTAGAGGCTTCCTCTGCTAGACTTTCTAACATGGAGACAAGTTCATGATGGTCCCTTCCCCCGCACGCCTGGTACTGGCAACACCGGGAGTGCCTTCGTCCCCGACGCGTTCCCGATTCTGGCAAACTAGGATCGGCGCCTCGTCTTCATCGGCTTCGACAATGTCTTCTTAGGCATCAAACCCTCTACGACTGCCTCCATCGCATCACCAACTATTTCTTCTTTGCATACACGGTTCTGGCAAAACCGGAGCGTGCATTCATCCCCGACGTGCACCTAGTTCTGGCAAAACTATGGCCGCACCTCGTCCTCGACGGCTCGAACTGCATCGACACCCTCAACGATTGCCTCGACGCGTCTCCGTCATCCTCCTCACGCACTATGCGCACGTGGCTTCACGTGCGGCTACCTCGACATGGGCATCCCCGACCACGACATCGACCATGGCGACCCATCGCACAGCTACCTCGACCATGGCACCGCCTCACGCTCTCGGCTTCCTCAACATTGGCACAAGGGCTACCACCTCGCTTGAGCATCACCAGCTTCCTCTACAGTTCAATCTACCGCGACGCGACACCATCCAAGACATTTCCGCTACGACTGTGGAGTGATGTTAGCCTACTGGATGCTACTTCGGTTTATATCTAGTTTGACCGTCTGCAACATTCCTGTTGATCCCGACGCTACCACTACTACTGCGGGGGATGTTAGAGTATGACATGGTTATTGTGGTAGTTTAGGATAGTTAGGATTCTAGCCTAACTCGTCTTGTAGTCCAAGTTGATCCCTGTATGCCTATATATACTCGCCCATGAGGCTCAATAATATATCCATCATATTGTGCCAAACTCATACTCTTTCACATATCCGTTGCGCACCTTACCCATATGCTCCACTGAGAATTGGGCTTATCTGTGGTGCATAGAACCGTGCGCCACTGATAAAAAATATCATGGGCATGATGACAGTGGCGAACGGGCCATGTGCCAGGGATAACATATCGGTGTGCCGCTGATAAGCTTTTTTGTAGTAGTGTTGCAATGGACTCATTTTAGTGGATTAATTTCCATTAAATAACAAAAAATACTTATGGTCGAGGGTTTGTTCTGCATGTGCATAATACATGCAGGAACTTGTAGGAATTTAGATCTAGTCAAGATATAGAATTTTCATTTTTACTCATATTTAAACCAAACTATCAAAATACTAATCTGAAAATATTTATTAAAGAAAAAGGAACTGGGTCGGAATTCCCAGAGGAGAAGGGCTGCACAGGGGGTGTTCCGGCCCATCAGGCTTTGGGAGGAGCGGGATCCGACGATTTTGAACTGGCCGGGGTGGACCCGCTCATCAGCAACATGTCGACGCTGAACTGATAAGGAACACCCCTAGCCATCCGATTTAAGTGAAGATCGATGGCGGGTGCGCATCGTCCACCTCGCGATACCCGTGATGAGCAGAAACCCTAAATGGTTTAGGGGAGGCACAGGGAAGCGTACCTGGGCTCCAAGAGGCATCGGAGAGGTGGCAGGGAGACGTGGCGGTCCGCGACAGTCCCGGAGATGGGAGGCCATAGTGGTTATCAGCGCGCGGTGGAGGTCGGTGTCCGCTTGGAAGCTCGCTAGAGACGGCTTTTGTAGGCGTGCATGTCCATGGAGAGGTGAAGTAGAGGACCAGGAAGGGCCCTGAAACTATTTAGGAGCCCTTGGTGCTGTGAAGGGTGCTTAGAGGGGGCATGATCATGGGTGGAGCACCACTCAGGCATGAACTTGGACAGCGGCTCCGGCATACCTGGGACAGAAAGGACGGTACAGGGGAGTAGATCTTAGTGTCAGGGCTGAATAGCAGCGAGGAAAAAGTAAGGAGGTGGCTTGGTTCGATGGCATTCTTGCCTTCTTAGATAAAGACCGTGAGGAGAGTCCTCTCTTTCCATGGCGTGAGAAACTGGAGGGAGAGAGTAGGAGCTCGAGGGAAAGTGCTCTGGCGGCCAAGGGCAAAAATGATGGAGCAGGGGCGGGTGGCGTACCTCTAGCCTATTTATCAAGGGAGTAATGGTCTATGGTGTGCAAAGACCATTTTAGACATGGAGGAGAGGTGGGGCTCGAGGATTGGGAGAGCAGGGCTATGAAGGTGGGCGTGAGGGGTCCTGGTGGGGGTACCAAGAGGCAGAGGATGAAGGAGGTGTTGTTGCAAAAGATATTAAATGGCTTGGAAATGACCTATCATGTGTCTCCTTCATGTCCAAGAGAAAAAATCAAGAGGAGGAGGTAGTGCTACAGAGTTGGCTACAGTGCACATGACCTAGACTGAGGGATGGTTGCTGTGGAAGATTGGTTGACAAGGTTTGATGAAATTTGATTTGGTTTAGCTCAATGGTTTGGTTAGTTTGCCAAATTTGATCATGAGGATGTTTATGAAGAAAACCCAACAATATGTCTTGGGTGTGAAGAGGAAATGTTCTGGTAGATAGATGAGGTCAAGATACCTCTCTAGAAATTAATTAGGAATTTTCTAAGTATTAGGGATGCTCATTATACCAATTGTTCAAGTAATGTTGAATTAGTTTTCAGAAGTTGATTTCATATATTTGAATTGGACAATGATGTTTTTGGTTTTAGATGGCCCCAAATATGGATTCACACTTTGGATAATTTTCCCAAAATTTGGAGGAAAGTATTTAAAATAGTTACTTTTCCATTTATGCCGTTTAAGAAGAAGGGCAAAAAGAATTATTGAATCTCTTCAAAAATATTTATTTTTGAAAAGTGAAGGTAGGATATGATACATATGCCTCAAATGTGACCTAATTTTGAGTGGTGTTTTGGCAAAACCAAACTTTCCTTTATGGAGGGTGTTTTAGAGATTTTGTCCATTGAGATAAATAAATAGGTTTTTGGGCCGTAATATTTATGGATAATATTTGATAATCTTGATATTAGAGGTAGATAATTTCCACATGATGTATCTATCATTTGCAAACTTGTGTTTTTAGAATCCAACTTGATCTGGAAGAAAAGCAAGGCGTGAAGGATCTTGGGCATTATTATTTTTATAGCATCAAAAGCTTGTTGGATCTTGGAGCTCAGATCTCCGTTTGGGTCATGGGATATATGGATGTATATACCAAGTGATGTATATCACCATGGCATAGAGGTTTGAGGTTTATCATGATGGATATCCCCAAGGATTGACGACAAACTTTGACTAAAATAAGAGTGCCAAAACAAATTATCAACTAGCCTTCAAAACCATGTGGGTTTGGAAGCACAAAGCTACCATTGAAACAAGTGAAGTAGGGATGTATAGAACTTCATGATTAGATTGAAAACATGCCAAGAATTGGTCAAAATAAGATATTATGAAGATGTGAGCTTCTGCTAAAGTAGGGATGTTGATAAGATTTGCAGGAATTGTTATTTTCTTACAGGCAAAGCCATCAGGAACAAGTAGGTTAAAGGATGATATATCCAAGGGAAAGAGTGGGATTTGGTAGTCCTTAATATGGTCTACAAGAAGGTTCAAGTGCATTACCAAAAATACATAAGGATTGGAAATGAGGGAGACTCAAGGATGGCATCTTGATAACATTTCTAGACTTAGTCATATTTTGGAAGATTTAGGGTTTTTGACTAGAATATAAGAGGGGATGTTTTTGATTGGTTGCAAGGTACCAAAACATCAACAAGTGGATAATGATGGATATATCCATGCTTGATATTAGTATTCCTTGGCTTGGAAACTTCTAGAAAGGATTAGTGTTCAAATGGTCTGATTGAGGGTTTTAGATGATCACCTAGTAGCTAGAGGTCAGATCCAGCTATGTAATCCTTCTTAGGGTTTGTGACCTTAATTTAGCTTAATCCTAGGGGACGAGCTCCTAGAGTATCTCATACTACTTCCTAAGAAAAACAAGTCAGACAGCAGATCAAGGAAATTCATCTACCCAACAACAACTACTACTAGTATTACCATCAAGCCTAGCTTGAGGTTAGGATGGGTGTTTTTGAAAGGTTGGAGTTTGAATAAGGCGAAGAGTCTTTGGTGTCTATACCAAGAGTAGAATTCAAAAGCTTTATATAATGGTTTTGGAAAAACTTAGAGGTAAAAGAAGTTGAAAGTTCATTCCTGAAAACATAAGGAGATTATATATACCTCTCCATAGTTTGCTCAATAGAAGCTAATAAAATGGTTAGGGTTGCAAAGGCATCTTGCTCAGGTTTTTGAAATGCCAGAACATTTGAGAATATGGTAATAGCTAATATAGTTTTGTTAAATAGCTTTGTGAGGTAAGGAGTATATCATTACAAACACATTTAGATGGCATAAGCATAGTTAGACAACAAGCAAACACTTCAGCATTAAGCAAGAAAAAGTTTTAGTTCCCCCTGATTTTTGCATTCTAGACAACTAATTAGGGTTGCTGAATGGGATGTTATACTTGCCATCCACATATCCACACTGGCCCCACCACAAGTCACTTCCATGCCCTTCCCAGCTATCTCCACGATAGTCGGCGGTGCAGGTGAGGTGCTGTTTTGCCAGGGAGAGCAGCATCGCCATGTTTGGGTTGTGTCTTCCACCACCACCAACCCAAATTGCCCAACCGACCACCGACTCCAAAGATTAGGAATGGGTCGACCTTCGATGATCCTGGCACACTGACAGCGGGAGGTGGGGTCGTGGATCGCCTTCGAGAGCTCCGAGGAGCCATTGGAGCCGTGACCGCCAATATAGTGAGGGCCAGCGTACCGATCCAATAGCGAGACTTATGGGTGGATTTATTTTCCCATATTTCTGGCTAGAGTATGTCCGTCAACAAGAACTGAGCGACCTATACGCATGTCGCGTCCTTGCGGCGCGCAGATACCGCAGTGATGCCTCGATGTGTGCCAGGCGCGCCTGAGTTAAGGAGGAGTTCAACGTGTGGCTAGTGATATACAACTCCCTGTTCGAGTTCGGGGATGTCGCCAGAGGACCTCCACCATGCCCTCTTGGTGAGACCAGCACCTCCCGCCACCTTGGGAAGCCACCCTCGCACCCTCCTGGCGAGAGCAGCACCTCCCACCGGCGTGGGGTGTAGTTAGTTTAATTATTTCATGTATTTGCACCAATTTGATGTATATACAAGAATTTGAAATGTTTAATTATTTTTATGAGGGGCACAGCTGGCAGCCAGCAAATTCCCCAATTGTTTTTCATCTATCCACCACCGTACTAGACTCAGCCACCTTTCTTCACAAGATGCACATGCCACCGTCCCATCGCATTCGATGCCTGCTGCTTTTCGAGCATTCCTTTTAATACTACTTAGGAGGTGAGCCAAGCGTGATACAATACAAAATTTTGGTGTGATATTGGCGGGACCTTCTAGTTCAAAATTTTGTCGGAATATTGGCGGGACCTTCTACCTTTCCCAAAATTTAACACTTCCTTCACTTCTCTACAAACGCTAGGTACCTACATACTGACGAAGCCTCTCGCTCGCTCAGCTCCACTATCCATCTTTTACTGAAGCCTCACATCATCCTCTACCCCATCCCTTCTTAGCCGACTTCTAGCTCACCGGAGTTTGCTCAATAACACTGTCATCCATGCTATCGTCATTTCTTCATCCCATCTGCTTCCCCCACTCCATGGTAGAGTGTCAGCTTACCCCCACCGCAACCAAGATATGTGTACGGCGTGTGCACCCCTCACCAGGGCGATGGTTAAAACTCTGAACAACCAAGACGAAGGTTGCTGCACACTTCATATGCCTGCTTTCCTTGCATTTTACTTCCAAATGTAGTTCATCGCTTCCTTGCAGTGCCTTGTCGTTAACAATTATTTCTAATGCATGCAAGTTGTAGTACTTTGGGAGGTTCAAAGAGAAAAGAAGGTAACTAATACTCGTCAAGCCAAATTTGTTACCTTGCACTAGTACAAAACCTCCCCAGCCCAATGATACCCCCAACAATCGTCCCTAGAGAAAGGTTTGCCTCCATTTTGCATATATGTGCGTTGTTGTTATGCATTTTATTTTCAAGAGTAGTTCATCCTTTGCTTGCCCTACATTCTCATACTATATATAAATTTTTGTAAGGTATGGAATATGATGTACTGCTGAATGACTATGCACAAAATCGATGCCAATTAATCGTAAAGAGTTTTGGACATGTAGATCTAGCCTAACTTGGCACAGCAACACTGGTACAGAAACATGGCCTGGTCGTGTAGCCAAAACATGGTTATTTGTTGCATCTTGCTTGTGTTATTTACTGATTGATTTGCTGCATTGCAATTTTCAGAAACAAGTCCATGATCATGTCCCTACCAAGGAGGTTCGCATCAGAGATATTCAGTGTGCCAGTGATACAACCATTTCTAGGAACCAACCCGAAGTATGGTGCATGGCCGAATATAAGATTAGGCTTCTCCAAAAGGATTTTGACATGGCCACTCGGCGGATCAGAGAATTGAACCGAGGATGGATTTCTAATATTGAAGGACGGAATTGATCGTTTTCTGGCTTTACCTAATGCTAATACTTTGGTAGCAAAGAAAACTTGGATTTTAATGTGTGTTTCAGGTTTTGGACATCAACAGAAGGATTTAAATAGAAATACAATATTCTGGAGAAAACAAGCAAGTCCCAAATTGGAAGCACGCGAGGGGAGCTCATAGACGGTTTAACAACCAACTATACAATGGGAATGACCGTATAGCTGCCAGCGCCTCAGTCTTGTCAAAAGGGACAACTTCCATGAAGGGACGACGGACGAAAACACAATGCAGCAGCCACCACATCCACAAGGGAGAAAGAAGGGATCCGGAGAAGAAGGAGAAGACGTTCTTCATCCCGCTCCACGATCTTTGACCTCCTAGCCAATACACCTCCATAGCCACTGCATGTACTTGAGAGAGAGAGAGGG
This sequence comes from Avena eriantha, assembly GCA_910589775.1. NCBI lineage: Eukaryota > Viridiplantae > Streptophyta > Magnoliopsida > Poales > Poaceae > Avena > Avena eriantha. The sequence continues at coordinate 341,222,379 of OU342744.1, forward strand.
ATCTCCACCTTGCAAGATTAGGGTTTGAGATTGTTTGTTCCCATCTTGAATTGTGTTGATATTTTTTTTCTATTCTTATTGTGGATCTCCACGGTAATACCAAG